>PVJI01030536.1:0-14092 GCA_004026765.1 Micronycteris hirsuta | reverse complement strand
TCCCAAATCTGGCAAAGGAAATAGGTTTCCTGGAAATCCAAGAAGCTCAGAGAACCCCAAAGAAGCGGGACCCAAAGAGGAACACACCAAGGCACATCATAATAACATTACCCAAGGTCAAGAATAAGGAAAGAATCTTACAAGCAGCAAGAGAAAAGGAGACAGTTACCTACAAAGGAATTCCCATAAGACTGTCAGCGGATTTCTCTAAGGAGACCTTCCACGCCAGAAGGGGCTGGAGAGAAATATTTCAAATCATGAAAAGCAAGGACCTACAACCAAGAATAATCTATCCAGCAAAACTGTCATTTAGAATGGAAGGGCAGATAAAGTGCTTCTCAGATAAGGTCAAGTTCAAGGAGTACATCATCATGCAGCCTCTACTATATGAAATGTTAAAAAGTTTTGTATGAGAGAAGGCACCAAGGCCAGATCAGCTACCGGGGAACTCAGATCAGCCACAGCCAAGACGCTTGTGAGGTAAGCAAGCAAAATACAACCAGAGAAACAAATTATAACCGGAGGCATTGAAATTTAGAACAATCTGGCAGTAACCAGAGGGGAGGGGGAAGGGAATAATGGGGACAAGGATATTCAGGAGCTGCTACAAAGGACACATGGACAAAACCAAGGCGGAGGGTGGAAGCAAGAGAGGGAGGTGGGTTTGCCTGGGGTTGGGGGTGGGGGTAAATGCTGACAACTGTAAGTAAACAACAATAAAATAATTAAAAAAAAAAAAAGACTGGGGGCAGAAGCCAGTCTGACTTTACGTTGAGACCTTTGAATTTGGAAACTTTGTACTGATATTTGAGAGCACAGGGTGGGTTTCGGGCTCTGTGGGAATGGGTCAGGGCAGCTCATCCTTTAATAAAGCTTCTAGAAAAACTAAAAAAACGAAAACAAAAACAAAAAAACATATACATCCAAATGCTAGCTCCTAAACACACTACTGTATTTGATACTTTTTACCTTATTTACTTAATATATAGTAAGTTGTTAGATAGCCTCACAAACAAAATTGGTCCTACTGATATTTTTGTGGCATGTCTAGAATCGGGTAATAGGAATATTATAATCTGGAAACACAATAGCATTGCAGTGTCAGTGTACAGAATGGCCTCTTGACATCTCATCCCAGGTCTCTAGCAGCCTGACATAGGGACTCAGGCCTATCCATGTTGATTATCTCACACACTGTTAAAGTTTCCATAGTTAGGTATTCATTGAATGTGCTTTGGACACTTTTGTATTAATTTTAGGATAAGTTCCTTTTGACAACCTAGGGACTGACTTATCAAAATATTAGAAAAGTTCTTGTTTTGCAGCTGTAGGTCCAGCTGAGTGTATATACAATTTTATTATGTTAATAAATCTGGTTGGAAGAAAAAAACAAAACAAAACACTGGAGTGGGAGTGGGACTGATTTGGTAGCAGGCAAAATAGGCAAAGAAAGATGATATTTTAATTGTGTTAACTTCCATGTGTATATTACTGGTAAGGTTAAATTATTTTTCCTTTGGTTGTATTTTCGCCTTTGTGAATGATCTGTTTATCTTTTGTTCACTTATCTTGGGAGTTTTATAACAATGCTTTATATATTAGTTATATCAACATTTGATCATATTTTCTGCAATTTTTTTCTGCTTAACTTTTAATTTTGCCTTTTAAATAATATTCTATAAGTCAGACCTTGATATTTTTCCTTATTGTGGGTTTTCATTTACCATCTAAGTTTAGAAAGTCTTATCCCATTGAAAGTTTTGCTAAATATAACTTTTTTCCTAGATTTTAAAAATATTTAACTTCCCATGCATCTGGAATTTATTTTTGTATACAATGCAAAATGAAGATCTAAATTGATTTTTTTTCTGACCGGTTCTCCTTGTATATTGATTTACGAAGCCTTACTACTGATATGAAATTCTGTACCTGAGCATGTATTCTGTTGCATGGATCTGTGTGTATAACAACAGTACCTCAATAAATAATTGTATGTCGACTATGCAAAATAATATTATTTTAATACTTCTGTATATACTCAATCTTTTTTCTAGTTTTTTTTTGTAGGAAATATATATGACATAAAATTGGCCATTTTAACCATTTTTGAGTGTATATTAAAGTTCAGGGGCATTAATTATAGTCACAATGTTGCACAACCATCATCACTACCTATTTGCAAAATTTTTTCATCACCCCAAATAGAATCTCTGTAACCATTAAGCAATAACTTCCCATTACTTCTTTCCTCTAGGCCCTAGTAATATAATCTCTCTATATTTCATGTAAGTGAAATTGTAGAATATTTGTTCTTTTATATCTGGCTTATTTCACTTAGCATAATGTTTTCAAAGTCCACTCATGTTGTAGCAGGTATTAAAATTTCATTTATTTTATGGCTGAATAATATTCCATGTATGTATATATAATATTTCATTTATTCATTAATCTGTTGATAGGTATTTGTGTTGCTTCTACCTTTTGACTATCGTGCTTCATGTTGTGTGAACATTGGTGTACAAGTATCTGTTTAAATACTTGTTTTCAATTCTGTGGTCTATACCTAACAGTGGAATTGCTGGGTCATATTCTGTGTTAGCTTTCTGAGGAACCACCAAACTGTCCTGTACAGTGACTGCTTTTTATATTCTCACTAGCAATGTATGAGAGTTCTAATTTCTCCACATCCTGTTTTTTTTTTAATCCTCGCCTGAGGATATGTTTATTTATTTTATTTTATTTTTTAAAATATTTTATTTCTTTATTTTTAGAGAGAGGGGAAGGGAGGGAGGAAGAGAGGGAAAGAAACATCCAATGTGTGACAGATACATCAATTAGTTGCCTCTTGCATGGCCCCAGCTGGGGAAATAGCCAGCAACCCAGCCGTATGCCCTGAATGGGAATTCAACTGGTGACCTCTCAGTTCATAGGCCGGCACTCAACCCCCTGAACCACACTAGTCAGGGGGAGAGGGGGAGCGGGGAGGGAAGACAGAGAGCAATGGGGAGAGACAATCATCAGTTGCCTCCCATAGTTGGATGGTCCCACGCTCCAACCAACTGAGTCATCTGACCGGAGCATCAGTGCGGTTTTGATTTGCATTTCTCTCATGACTAATGGCGTACAGCATCTTTTCATGTGCTCATTGGCCATACGTCTATTTTCTTTGGAGAAATGTCTATTCAAGTTAAAGATTTTGCTCATTACTGCACAACCCAGGGTTCCAGTGCGGAAAACTAAAGCCTCAAAACCTCTGGCTTAAAAACCTGTGGGGATTGCAGTGGTGGGAGAAACTCCCAGCCTCACAGGAGAGTTCATTGGAGAGACCTACAGGGTCCTAGAATGTACACAAACCCAGCCACCTGAGAATCAGCACCAGAAGGGCCCAATTTGCTTGTGGGTGGCGGGGGAAGTGACTGAAAGCCAATGGAGAGCCAAACAAGAAGCATTGTTCCCTCTAGGATCCTTCCCCCACATATAGCGCCACAACGCAAAAGTGGGTTGCTCAGTGGCGAATACCTAGGGCTCTGCCCTTTACAGTGTAACAGGTACACTGAGACAAAGAAATATGGCCCAAATGAAAAGACAGATCAAAACTCCAGAAAAATACTAAGCGATGAGGAGATAGCCAACCTATCAGATGCACAGTTCAAAACACTGGTAATCAGGATCTCACAGAAACGGTTGAGTATGGCCACAAAATAGAGGAAAAAGTGAAGGGTATGCAAAGTGATAGAAAGAAAAATATGCCAGGAACCAACAGTGAAGGGAAGGAAACTAGGACACAAATCAATGATTCGGAGCAGAAGGGAGAAATAAACATTCAACCAGAACAGGATGAAGAAACAAGAATTTTTTAAAAATGAGGAGAGACTTAGGAACCTCTAGGACAACTTTAAACATTCCAACATCTGAATCATAGGGGTGCCAGAAGGAGAAGAGAAAGAGCAAGAAATTGAAAACTTTTTTTTAAAGTTTTTTTAACTTTTTTTTTTTAAGATTTTATTTATTTTTAGAGAGAGAAGGGAGGGAGAAAGAGCAATGTATGGTTGCCTCTCACATGGCCCTCACTGGGAACCTGGCCTGCAACCCAGGCATGTGCCCCAACTGGGAATCGAACTGGCACCTTTTGGTTCCCAGCCCATGCTCAATCCACTGAGCCACACCAGCCGGGCAGAAATTGAAAACTTCTTTGAAAAAATAATGAAGGAGAACTTCCCTGATCTGGCAAAGGAGATAGACTTCCAGGAAGTCCAAGAAGTTCAGAGTCCCAAAGAATTTGGACCCAAGGAAGCACACACCATGGCACATCATAATTACATTACCCAACATTAAAGAGAAGGAGAGAATCTTAAAAGTAGCAAGAGAAAAGGAGACTGTTACCTACAAAGGACTGCCCATAAGATTATTGGTGGATTTGTCAAAAGAAACCTTACAGGCAAGAAGGAGCTGGAAAGAAGTATTCCAAGTCATGAAAGGCAAGGATGTACATCCAAGACTACTGTATCCAGCAAAGCTATCATTTAGAATGGAAGGGCAGATAAAGTGCTTCCTAGATAAGTTCAAGTTAAAGGAGTTCATCATCACCGAGACCTTATTATATCAAATGTTAAAGGGACTTCTCTAAGAAAAAGACTAAGATAAAAAATATGAACAGTAAAATAACAACAAACAACTATCAACAACTGAACCTAAAAACAAAATCAAACTAAGCAAACAAGTAGAACAGGAATAGAATCATAGAAATGGAGATCACATAAAGAGTTTTCAATGGGGAGGGGAGAGGGTAGAGTAAGGGAAAAGGTACAGGGAATAAGAAGCATAAATGGTAGGTACAAAATAGACAGGGGGAGGTTAAGAATAGTATAGGAAATGGAGAAGCCAAAGAACTGATATGTACAATCCATGGATATGAACTAAGGGGGGGTGGAATGCTGGTGGGATTGGGTGTGCAGGGTGGAGGGGAATAAAGGGGAGAAAAAATGGGACAACCATAATAGCATAATCAAGAAAATATACTTTAAAAAAGATTTTGTCCATTAAATTTTTTTAGTTGTTGGAGTTCTTTATATGTTATAGATATTAAACCTTTATCAGATATATGATTTGCAAATATTTTCTCCCCCTCTGTAGGTTGGTTGTCTTTTTATTTTCTTGATAATGTTTTATGCATAAATTTTAAAAATTCTGATGAAAACCAATTTATCTATTTTTTGTTTTGTTGCTCATGCTTTTGGTGTCATATCTAAGAATCCATTGCCAAATCCAAGGTCATGAAAATTTATTCCTATGTTTTCTTTTAAGATTTTAATGGTTTTAGCTCTTATATTTCTGTTGTTGATCCATTTTGAATTAATTTTTGTATACCTGTCAGGATTTATTTTTGGACTCTTGGTTCTATTCCATTGATCTGTATGTCTGTCTGTATGCCAGAAGCACACTGTTTGGATTGCTATAGCTTTGTAGAAATTTTTGAAATTGGGAAGAACAAAGTCAGAAGATTCTCCAGCTTTATTCTTTTTCATAATTGTTCTGGCTATTGAGAGCCCCTTGAAATTCTATATTAATTTGAGGATTGACTTTTTCATTTCTTCAATAATGACTGTTGGAAATTTGATAGGAATTGTGTTCAATCTGCATATCACTTTGGGTAGTATTGATATCTTAACATCTTAACAGTATTAAGTCTTCTATCCATTAACTCAGGATGTTTTTATTTATTTAGGTCTTTAAATTTTTTTTAGCAATGTTTTATAGTTTTCAGTTATACAAGCTGGTTAAGCCTATTCCTAGATAATTGTTTTTTCAGTGTTGTTGAAAGTGATTTCTGTTTTAAAATTTTGTTAATTTTTAAAATTTATTGATTGATTTATTGAAAGAAAGAGAGAAACATTGACTTGTTGTCCCACTCATTTATGCATTCATTGGTTGACTCCTGTATGTGCCCTGACCAGGGATTGAACCTGCAACCTTGGCATATTGGGATGACGCTCCAACCAACTGAGCTACCTGGCCAGGGTGAAAGTGTGTTCTTAATTTCCAGTTTGGATTCATTGCCAATGAACAGAAGCAACTAATTTTTTTGTGTTTTCATCTTGTAACCTATAACTTTGCAAAATTCATATATTAGCTCTAGTAGCTTTCTTGTGGATTCTTTGGGATTTTCTATATGTAGGGTCATGTCATCTGTGAATGGAGATGGTTTTACTTATTCCTTTCCAGTTTGGGCCTATTCTTGACAATCTTGCATACTATAAAACTTAGTGTTTCAGTTTTTAATGGTCATTTTTTTCATTATTCTTAAAGTGATTTTGAAAACTGTTTAAGTTTTAAATTGAGATACTATGTATTGAAGAAAATATGTAAATGTTTATTAAGTTAAGGGTTTTTTTTTCTTTTTTCCATAGATTTGGCTAGCCAATTGGCTGCTGGAAAATAATCCCAACAAACCTAAACTTTATCATCATCCATTTGCAGAAGAACCTCATTAAAATAAAGTCCTCCAAAGAACAAATCATGCACAATCTCATTGCACAAGGCATGCTTCTACCTAAAAAATTAATTAATTAATTAATTAAAAAACAATAAAATAAAATAAAAATCACCACAATTTCTAAGGGCTTAAGTAACTACATGTAAAATAAATTATATCTTAAACCTAATTTTTAAAAGAATAATTGTGGTTTTTGCAGCAGATAACACTATCTAAGGTAAAATACAGGTTTAGGTTATTAGTTTTTTTTTAATCCTCACCTGTGGATATGTTCATTGATTTTAGAAAGAGAGGAAGGGAGGGAGATAGAGAAACATTGATTGGTTGCCTCACATAATGTACTTCGACCAGGGATCAAACCCACAAACTAGGTATGTACCCTGACCTGGAATCAAACCCATGACCTTTTGGTGTACAGGACAATGCTTCAACCAACTGGGTCATCTGGCCAGGGCTGATTTTTTTTGTCTAATAAGAAAATTGTATTTATTCAGAGGCATTCAGAATGTCAACAAACCAACTGCAATTTTTTGGAGGGGATTGCAAAGTGGTATTCAATGAACAGAACAGCAATTAATTCATAGATGATGCATCAGAGACAAAGGAAGGTAAAAAACTATCATCCTTATATTTAGGTAACTAATTTGTGGTATGTACCAATAGGAATTTACTTTAAACTTATATGCCAATTTACAACCCCTGTAGTGTACCAGGCAAGGTTAGTGGCTATTGAAAAATACTACCAGGACAGAGCTAGCTAGCATTTAACACATTTGGTAGTATGTTAATTATAAAATTAAAAAAAAAATACTGTACAGTTTAAAAACAAGTCTTGCTCAGCCTTACATTTCATCTTTGTTTCTTTAGAAGGAGTGAGTTGTATACAGAGAAGTTAAATGCTTTATAGACCAAAAAAATTAGAACCAACTTATCATCATCTCCCATCTCCTCTTCATCTTCCTTCTTTTCCTTTTTCTTGCTTTTTTTCCGCCTTGATGATTCCCTTTTTTGCTGCATAGCCTTATGCAAGAGTGTATTTTTCAAATTTTTCCTTCAGCTTAGCAGCCTGATGAATGCGGCTGTCATCTGCAGCAGTGTTATTCCACATCTCTCCCAGCTTTGCAGCATCACCAATGGATAAACCGGGGTATTCTTCGATACATCTTCCTTTCTCTAGCAGACATAGTCTTTCGCCTCTCAGCACTTTTTGGAAAACTCTGACAAAGTGACTGAAGTATCTGGGTACTTTTTCTTGTGCTCCTCCCAGCACGTTTGCAAAAAGAATGTATATGATGACATTCTGCTTCTCAGCTTCTTAGGATGTTCTTTGCCCATGTTTAGTTTTTCTTCCCTCGGTGAGGCACAAAGTCACCCAGTGCCCGTCGGACTCTCATCTGCCCTGGTGTTGTCTCTGTGCGGTCAAGGGTGGTTGTCAGTGTAGGGTATGACTTTAACAATAATGTAACATTAAGTAGTAGAAGGCTTATGCACAATGTTCCTATATTATTACTTTTTTTAAGTTTGAGGAGTAAGGAATGGAATTTTAGTTATGATATTTCCCAAGAATGTATCTTTCTATCTACATGCACAATTAATGCACAGTTCAGACTATTTAGTTTAAAAAGTGTAAGTATATAAATAATTATTTTATATAGTGAAAATGGACAGAACCAGGCTATAGTTTTAACCAATCATTTATATAACTATTTCTTCAACATTAATAAGAGCCCTTCAAGGGTGACCAGTCAGTGGTCCTAGTTTGCCTGGTACTTTCCTGGTTGTATCACTGAAAGTCCTGCATTTTCTGGGAGCCACCTCAGTCCTGGGCAATATGGAATGATTGATCACTCTATCAAACAGTCCTTAGATTTGGTGTTTTCCAATTAGTGTTTTTGTGCTGAGGTACTAGTTTTTAAAACGTTACAAAATTATTTATTAAAGAAGTTATATGAAGAACAATATAGTAATAAAAATAAAAAATAGCCCTGGCTGGTATAGCTCAGTGGATTGAGCGCGGGCTGGGAACCAAGCGGTCCCGGTTCGATTCCCAGTTAGGGCACATGCCTGGGTTGCAGGCCAGGTCCCCGTGAGGACCATGTGAGAGGCAACCATACATTGCTGTTTCTCTCCCTCTCTTTCTCCCTCCCTTCCCCTCTCTCTAAAAATAAATAAAAATAAATCTTTAAAAAAATAAAAAAAATAAAAAATAATAAAGAAATTATAATTTACCTTTAAAAAAAATCCATGTTGTAACTGGCCTCATCTCTTCAAAAAGTCAATGTCATTATAAAACAAATAGAAGTGAGGAGGAACTGTTGTAAGATGAAAGAGATCAAAGAGGCTTCTGGTCAAGATGGCAGCATAGGTAAACATGATATTTATCTCCTCCTAAAACCATATCAAAATTACAACTCAACCACGGAACAACCATCATTCAGAACCACCTGAAATCTGGCTGAATGGAAGTCCTACAACTACGGAATTCTAGAAGAAGCCACGTCAAGACTGGTATTGAGAGAGGCTAATAAGCCAGAACAAGTGGAATAGGGAAACTGAGACAGGTAGTTAAACAGCCAAGCAGTTTATAGTCATCTAGCAAATCACAAAACCCTACCTCCCCTAATCATGGATTTTGAACAGTAAATGGTTTATACTTCTCCTCCCCAACCAGAGGGTAAATAGCTTAAATCTCCCTACTCAGGTAGATAGATAACAGAAATCCAGTTAGTGCCATTTGTACCAACCACATACCAGGATGGATAAAGTCAAAGAGATAAATGTCATTTTGGTACACCATCATAAGGCTGATGAATATTCTATTGAGATCTTCCCCTAAGACCTCACCTAAAAGCTCTCAAGACAAAGGACCTAGTGCACACACTCCCTCTCAGCTGACCTTGGCTTGCACCTCTCAGGAGGCCCCAGAGCCAGCACACCCAGTAGATAGCTTTAGACCACATTGAAGCACCACCATCCAATTACCTCCACAAGTGACACTCTCAGGGGTGGACTGGGCACCAGAGCCCTGTTGAAATAAGCCCTGCACTATAATGGGGGTCCCTGCATGGCTGATCCTCCATAGTGGTCAGAGGTCAATGGTCAGTGGTCACAAACAGTCTCTATAGGTGATCTGCCTGGGCGTAAATCCCTCCCACTGATGTGCCAAGAGCACTCAAGATTCCACTACAAGAGGAGGGTGTACACAGCTGACACAACGGTCACACCTCAAGTGCCCAGCTTGGCTAATAGGGGAGGCTGTGCCACTGGACCCTACAGAATGCCTACTGTATTAGGCCTTACCAAGCCCAAGAAATATAGCAGCTCTACCTAATACACAGAAACAAACACATGGAGGCTGCCAAGTGAGGAGACAAGGAAATGTGTCCAAAATGAAAGAACAGAGCAAAACTCCAGAAAAAGAACTAAACAAAATTAAGGCAAGAAAATAGATTAAGAGTTCAAAACACTGGTTTTAAGGATGTTCAATGAATTAGAACTTCAGCATTAAAAATGATCAATCACAAATGAATAATTTATAGGAAATCAGAGTAGATGAAGCTGAGAATCAAATCAGCAATTTGGTTTCATATTTATTGTTTATTTTATTACAGTTGTCCCAATTGTTTCTTTATAACATGAACAAAACCAATTGATGTCAGAGCATCAATTTAACTCAGGAAAAAAAATCAGCAATTTGGAATATAAGGAAGCAAAAACACCAAGTCAGAACAGCAAAAAGAAAAAGAATCCCTCTCAAGTGAGGATAGTGTAAGGAACCTTTCGGACAACTTCAAGCATACCAACCTTTGCATCATGGGGTGCCAGAAGGAGAAGACAGAGAGCAAGAAATTGAAAGTCTATTTGAAAATATAGCAAAAGAAAACTTCCCTAACTTGTTGAAAGAACTAGAGACATAAGTCCAGAATGTGCAGAGTTCAAAACAAGATGAACCCAAAGAGACCCACATGAAGACACATCATAGTTAAAACGCAAAAGGTGAAAGACAAAGTGAGAATCTTAAAAGTAGCAAGAGAAAGCAGTTAATTACCTACAAGGGAGCTCCCATAAGACTGTCAGTTGACTTCTCAACAGAAACTTTGCTGGCCAGAAGGGGTTGGCAAGCAATATTCAAAGTGATGAAAAAGAAGGGCGTACAACCAAGATTACTCTATGCAGCAAAGATATCATTTTAAATCAATGGACAGATAAAGAGCTTCCCAGATAAGAAAAAGCTAAAAGAGTTCACCACCCCCAAACCAGTACTATATGAACTGTTAAAGGTCTTCTTTAGGAAGAAGAAGAAAAAAAAAACCCTACAAAATGGCAAAAATACATATCAACAAAAAAATCTAAAAAAGTAAATGAACAAGCAGAACAGAAACAAACTCACACAGAAAACATTTTGATTGTTGCCAGATGAGAGAAGAGTTGGGGGAATAGGTGAAAAAAATGAAGGGAATAAGTATAAATTGGTTGTGGCAGAACAGTCATCATGGGGATGTAAAGTACAGCACAGGGAACATAGTCAATAATATTCTAATAATTATGTATGGTGTCAGAAGGGCGCGGGATTTACCGGGATGATCGCTTAGAAAGTTATGTAATGTCTAATCACTGGGATATACACCAGAAAGTAATATGATAATGTATGTCAACTATAAGTGAAAAATTTTAAATAATTTTAAAGAAAGATACTAAAGAGACATCTTAACCACATGCAATGATTAGATCTTAATTGGATCTTAGTTTTTAAAAATCAATAAAATATCTCTGAGGCACAATTAAGGGAATTTAGATATGGACTAAATCTTAGATGTTATTAAGGAATTAATTATTAAATTTTGTAGGATCAAAATGATATGACTATAAAAGGAGAATGTCATTATATTAATGTGATGCAGTCTGAAATATTTAGAGGTAAAGTTGATATTTGCAACTTAAATTTAAATGTTTCAGCAAGTAAGAAATATTTTTGTTAAAGATTTTATTTTTAGAGAGAGGGGAAGGGAGGGAGAAAGAGAGGGAAACACCACTGTGTGGTTGCTTCTTGCGTGCCCCCTACTGGGGATCTGGTCCACAATTTAGGCATGTGCCCTAACTGGGAATTGAACTGGCGACCCTTTGCTTCTTAGTCCAGCGCTGAGTCTACTGAGCCACACCAGTCAGGGTAGTAAGAAATATTTTTTAAAAGTTTTGTTTGTTGATTTTAGAGAGACAGCAAGTGGAGGGGGGAGAGAAAGAGGAAACATAGATTTGTTGTTCCACTTAATTATGCATTCTTTGGTTGATTCTTGTATGTGCCCTGCCTGAGGATTGAACCTGCAACCTTGACTTATCAGGATAATGTTCTAACCAACTGAGCTACCTGGCCAGGGCTAGAGAAAGAAATATTTTTACAATGTATAGATAAAGCAAAGTTAGCAAATATTAACAATTGTTCAATCTAGGGCACTTGAATGTTCATTGTACTATTCTTTTTTTTCAATTGATTGATTTTATAGAGAAATAGAGAGAGAAGCGTTGATTTGTTGTTCTGCTTCTTTATGCATTCCTTGGTTGATTTTTGTATGTGCCCTGACCAGGGATTGAACCCACAACCTTGGCGTATCTGGATGATAAACAGCCAGGGCTCATTGTACTTTTCATTGAACTTTGCTGTACTTTAAAACTACTTATAAATGAAGCTGGGGAAAAAGAGTAAAGATTTGACTGTCATCACCATAACTAGTGGTCACATTTTCACATCATTAATAGGAGATATTCAGATATTGTAGAGCTCTTGATTTGATACAAACTGAAATATACAAGTCATCTATGATGTGTTCTAGCCAAAAATGGATACCTTACAATTATTAAACCTTTAGGCAAAACTTACAGTTTACATTAACATAGGAGATATAGTGACCACACTTGAGAGACACCATAAAGAAGCAACCAGAAAAATTCAGAAGACAGATGTTTTCCCAGACAGCTGCCCTGATCTTTTCAAGAAATTTGTATCATGAGAAAAGGGACCGTTTTGGTTAAAAGAGATTTAAGATATATAATCAGAATCAGTCTACAGTCATACCACCCTGAATGCACCTGATCTTGTCTGATCTTGGAAGCTAAGTAGAGTTGGACCTGGTTAGTACTTGGATAGGAGAATCAATACTTGTTTCTATATTGGACCCTGAATTAGGCAGACAAACTGCAAAGGATATTTTGAGACAACTGGGAAGATTTGAATTCAGATGAAATGAAAATGTATTGCCTTGGAAGGTAAAGAGTATTAAGTGAAAAAAGCATGTCACAAAGAATGTTTAGAGCGTATTCTCACTTTGATAAAATACGTGTAGTGTGTACATGTGGTTAATAAGATGTAAAAGGATACCTACTCAATGTTATCATCTATAATCTCTGGATGATGGCATTTATGCTCAGGTTTTTTTCTTATTTTTGCTTAGCTGTATTTAAAATTTTTTTTATAGTGTTCAGGTAACTGCTTTTGTAGTATTTTTTTTAAAGAATTAAAAAGATAAACATTTTTTTTCCAGATTTTATTTATTTATTTTTAGAGAGAGGAGAAGGGAAGGAGATAGAGAGGGAGAAACAGCAATGTATGGTTGCCTCTCACATGGCCCCCACCAAGGACTTGGCCCGCAACCCAGGCATGTGCCCTGACCGGGAATCGAACCAGGACCATCTGGTTCCCAGCCCACACTCAATCCACTGAGCTACACCAGCCAGGGCAAAAAAAAGATAAACATCTTAATGCATGTACATTTTTAAAGTGCTGGCAACACTTTTTTATTAATAGGCTATCTTTAAGCTATCTATGACCAAAATGTTTAGCAAGTGTTCAGTGCTGGCATTTATCTGAATTTTTTTATATATTCCTCATGAGACTGATGTGCATGCCTGCTGTATTTCAAAACGGCTTTAGCTTCAGTGTTGGGAAGACAAACTAAAATCTGTTGTTTTTTTTTTTGACATCCTTAGTTTCCACTTTAATGAACTAGAAAAAAGAAGACAAAACTAAACAAACCTAAAGCCAAGCACAAAGGAAGAAAATACTGTCATAGAGAAAAATCAATGAAACCAAAAGCTACAAAAGCTCTTTTTTTTCTTTTTACAGTCAAAAGTTTACTTAGAAAGTCACAGAGAGCCCTGGAAGTAAGCCCTGGAAGAAGTGAGCCAAATGGCCTATGTGGGATCAGGAAACAAGTTACAGAGGCAAAATGAAGGCCATTGGAGCTTAGAAAAAAGAAAGGCAAAGAAGTCCTGGATGGGTGGCTTGTTGGAGCATCATCCTGTATACCAAAAGGCTGTGGGTTAGATCCCTGGTCTGGGCACATACCAAGGTTGTGGGTTTTTTTTTTTTAATATATTTTATTGATTATGCTATTACAGTTGTCCCATTCCCCCCCCCCACTTTATTCCTCTTCACCCCACAACCCCCCATCCCCCGCCCTTTAGTTCTTGTCCATGGGTCATACACGTAAGTTCTTTGGCTTCTACATTTCCTATACTATTCTTAACCTCCCCCTGTCTGTTTTCTACCTACCACTTTTGCTACTGATTCTCTCTCCTTTTTTCCTCCTCTCTCCCCCTCCCACT
>PVJI01030535.1:0-14087 GCA_004026765.1 Micronycteris hirsuta | reverse complement strand
TGTATTAAAAAAAGACTTTATAGCAGATAAATAGGATCCTCCAAAAGAGGTCTGCATCCTAATCCCCAGAATCTTTAAACATGTTATTTCTATACTAAGGGGGGGTGGTGGTGGTGAGCATTAAAGTAGTAGATGAGCTAGTTTTGCTGATCAGCTGACATTTAGATAAGAAGTTGGACAATAATTACACTGTGGGACTAAATGTAATTACTGTGTTCCTAGAATATAGAAGGAAAAGGAAGGATAGTTGGAATTAGATTTGAAGATGCTACACCAGTTGCTCAGAAGACAGAGAAAGGGTCACGAGCCAAGGAATGCATGTGGCCATGAGAAACCGGGATAGGAGAGGAAACGGATTGTTCCCTGCGCCTCCAGAAGGAACCTGGTCCTGCAGACAACTTGATTTTAGTCCACTGAGACTAGTTTCAGGCTCTGACCTCCAAAACAGGAAGAGCATAGATCTGTTGCTTTTCCTCCCCCTAGTGTAGTGTTTTCTTACAGCATCAACAGGAATGTAAGGCAGGCCTGTGTCGCAGATCCTGTCCTGCAGAATCCGTGTGTTGTGGCCGATTTGTAAATAATGCACACGTGAATCCTGGGGAGAAAATGCGGGGACTACATGGCCCCACTCTAGGTCAGAGAGAGACCCCCGACCCCTGCCTAAACAGGCTTTTATTGTTTTTCTGGGTACATTACACCAGAATGGTCTTCATTTACTATGCATAGGTTTGCATTAGGTGATAGACAACAAAGGAGAGCACATCAAAGAAGATTTTTTGCAAATGTAAAGGCAAAAGGGGTTGGGCTGGACTTGAGGGGTTTATCACAGGCTTTCAGGAAACTGCTTTGAAGATATGCAATCAGCATTTGCTTTTTTAACCCAGGGTAAGAGTTTTAGCAAGAGCAAGCCTTATCGCTAGGAAAAATGTAGGTCTAATTTACCCACGGGGGAAACCTGTCCATGCACGTGGGGCCTGCTTGCCCACTCGTGTCCCACTGAGGTTTTTTAAACAGTGAAAGTGGAGCTACAATTCCCACGATGCGTGGTACGGTTCCCTGTAGGCATGTACCCCCAAAACTGTTTTTCTGGAGGAAACTGGATTTTAGCCTCTCAATTCATTCGCTCAGCTTCCCTTGGATAAGGATATTTTGTTTTAAAATCTAACCTGAAGTAAGAAGAAAAAATACTACAGCCAATTTGGAGATTATGCTCGTTTAGCAGGTACAGTGAATTTCCTATTGTGTCTTTGTGCCTGAATTTCTGTAATTCTTTATCTCACACTTATGCAGCCACTCATTCTTTCAATTTCTATATTACCCAACTTTCTTACAACTTTTCTTTCAACATAAAATATGGCATTATTAATGAGTCTCTGTGTGTGTTTATGTAGTATGCTTATTTTAATCATGTATAATACAAATGAACACATGTATATACATAGATACACTTCTCACCTGTAAGAGAGTTCTTGGACTTAACAGGTATTTCCAAACATTTCATTTACCCCTAACAACATCCACCTGAATTAGGTTTACTATTCCAGCACCTTCACAAATATGGTAAAGAGACTCATGGTGATTGCATGTTTTACACTTGCACTATATAATAAAGGAATTAAAAAGCTTTGTGCATGTAGTTGAATTTTATATACGTGGACCCATGTAGTATGCATTCTTAATTTTGCATGGCTCCTTTAATTCAGCAAATTTTGCATTTTAAATGTGTGCACATATAGATAAATTATATTTTTAAGAAATCTTATTTCTCAAGACAGGATCTAGTGCAGAGTAGCTGAGTCACATTTTATCTGGGGTTGGAGATCCATCTTCAAACTGGTTACAAAACAGAGAGTCATCTATGGGTATAAATATAGTGTGATCAAATATAGGCAATTGCTATAAAATCATTTTTATGCTGAATTAGAAGATTAACCTACTTATATAATTAAACTGACATAAATTTTTTCAGGACAGGAGTGCACTACAGCCTCAACAAACATCATGGATGAGCTACAGAAACAATGTAGAGACACTCAGCTGCTACATACTCAGTAGTATCTGAGCAGAGATCAGAACAACACCCATCATGTGATTTCATTCATTCATAAAGGCATTATAATAAACCATTTGATTTAGGATGCTTGTTATACAGCCTTAGCTGACTGATACAATAATGAAAGCAAACAGTACTGAGGGCAATTATAATAATCTACTTCTTTTAATTTTTGGTGCATGCCTGATAGTGGAGACAGCATTCAGGATTATACTCTTTCTCAAATTTATTGTAGATAACTGTACCAACAGGTGACTATACCGAGGTTCTGTTCCAAGGAAATCGAAGAGCCTGGAAGAACATGGGTGTCTGTACAGAAAGATTGGTGACCCTGAATCACCTGACGGGGCAGGAATTCAACCTCTCTTGCAAGACATCTTTGATCATGAGGAACTGAGATTCCTGAGCATGAGGGAGACATACAACAGATAATCTCAATATTGTTCATTCAACATCCATGTTGTAGTTATGACAAAATTTAGAAAAGGAGGAATATTGTGTTTAGATCTATAGAGAAGTCATAATTGTAGATGGCACTAAAATTTTCAATCAGAAGCAGAATCATAATTCATTAAAAGATAAAATGCAAACTAACCAATCACTCACCCTAGTGCATAAGGCCCCTTACACATGGACCCTGATCTTCTATGCTTCAATGAGCAGATGTATAGCATGCAAAAGGATACCTAGCATACAAATAAAATGAGGGACTAAAGTGTTTGCTTCCTCATATTTAAGGTAGTCTCTGACACTAACATCATATTGGGTTCATCTATTTATTCACATTTGCCTTTCCATGTAGACTCCAGTGGGAAATATGTATTTGGTAACCAATTTTTTGCCATAACTACTGTAGGTATCTGGACACTGAGCTGAATTAGGCAATAAAACCAGGAGAGAAGGTAAAAACAGAAGAGCATGTTTACAATGTAAGGGACTGACATTAAGCTTTTGAGTTATGAGGCATCATTTCAAAGATAACCATGTCAAATCCACCTATTGCCAGTTGTATGTCACAGCTACTAGACAAGCACTCCATTTGCCCTCACCTTGAAGTTCCCCTTTTAGAAAACCCTGAGTAGCCTAGAGAACTACCTCCTGAGTGATCCTGATTTTATACCCCCGCTCGAATTCCTGCTCCACACTTGTGTTTTAAATTTACCAATAAAGGCTGAATCAGCAAAACACTAGCCATCTTGCCCTTGGAATCCAGTAAAGGCAGAGCTCATCCTCTCTCTCTCTCTCTTTCTCCCCATGACCTACTGTGTGGTCCCTGAGAGCTGTGTGAGTAATGACCCTTGTGTTTTCCTAGTTTTCTGATGGTTGTAGCAATTATTTCAGGACCACAAGGGCCAGTCAAGCCACTACTGTAGTCTGAATAATGAGCAGTAGGACCCAGCCAGTGTCCCAGGCCTTCCTAGCCTATAGCACCACTATCAATAGGCTGAGACTTAAACAAAACAATGCTCAAGTCTGCATCCTCAGGAGCAGAAGTTAAGGTAGTGATGTACAAAGAAAGAAGGACACAAAAGTGAAAACAGTGGTTTTAGATTTCCTGAAATGAAGTTAAGTAAATGGTGTGTATAGCCAAGCACAGTTTTGTCCACCTGAGTAATGCCACTTGTGACTATTTGATCTATAAAATAAGAACAAATTACATGCAGTGAGGTATGTCACTGAAGAAGAAGTTATTCTTAAATCCCTGTTGCCTGTGAAATAAACTGCAATTGTAGGTATTTCTGATTAAGGTTGGAAAACTGTAAAGGTAGAAACAAAACATAGGGAGAAATTGTCTCTATGACAGAGCAGAAAGCTCAATTAAGTGGTCACTTAAACTGCATAGAGAAGTTAAACAAACAAATAGGAATTCCAGCAAATAGATAAAAGGAGCAAGTTTTAAAGCCACAACCTGATTGAAGAGTCACAATATCTGGCTCTCAGACTTTGAGCCCTGTTATCATGGGCATTTCTTTAGCCCAAGGACAATTGGTCCTTTTATAGCTGCCATCCCAACTAATCTTCTCAAAGCCCCCTTTATGTCTCTGTTCCTGAGACTGTAGATGAAGGGGTTCAGCATGGGTGTGACCACAGTATACATCACTGAGGCAACTGCACTTGACTGTGAGCTGTGTGTGGCAGCAGAGCTGAGGTATACACCTAGGCCAGTACCATAAAATAAGGAGACAACTGAGAGGTGAGATGCACAGGTGGAAAATGCTTTATACTTCCCTTGAGATGATGGGATTGCTCGTATGGAGGACATGATCTTAGAATAAGAGTAAAGGATCCCAGCCAGCGGACCACCACCCAACAGCCCAACTCCAAAATACATCACAATGTTTTCAAGAAAGGTGTCAGAACAGGCGAGTTGGACCATCTGATTGAATTCACAGAAAAAGTGAGGGATTTTCAAGTTTGGACAGAAGGATAGTTGTAATACCATTAAGCTTTGCAACAAGGAATACAGGGAACTCATGATCCAGGACACCAGGACCAGCAGTCCACAGAGTTGGGGGTTCATGATGACTGTATAGTGCAGGGGGTGACAGATGGCCACAAATCGGTCATAGGCCATCACAGTCAGGAGGAAGTTATCCAACATACCAAACAGTATGAAAAAATACATCTGTGTGATGCAGCCTGCATAGGTGATGGCTTTGCTCTGTGTCTGGATGTTCATCAGCATCTTTGGGATGGTGGTGGAGGTGAAACAGATGTCTACCCAGGACAGGTTTGAGAGGAAGAAGTACATGGGCATGTGGAGGTGGGAGTCTGAGCTGACAGCCAGGATGATAAGCAGGTTTCCCACCACAGTGATCAGGTACATGGAGAGGAAAAGCCCAAATAGGAGGAGCTGCAATTCTGGTTCCTCTGATAGTCCCAGGAGAAGAAATTCTGAAATTTGTGTACCATTGCCTGCTTCCATACAGTGGAGGTGACTACTAGGAAAGAGGAAAATAATATGACTATTTCACAAAAACTTGGAAATGCTACAATTTATATTGTCAGTCAAAAATTAACTTTTATATATTGTCCATAGGTATGATCCCCTTTTGGAAAATTCCCCATGACACCTGTGATATGAAACTTTTGTATCAATCATCTTTTCCCCTAAGGCATCATATATTCTACAGCTTTAATGAGAAATTTTCATGTGTGAGGTGGGACCCACTAAAATATCGTGCATTTATTTTTACATGTTTCAATTTTAGTTACCTTCAAAGTACTCTCTATTTGGTGCCATACACCTATTGAGATGTATTCCGACCGTTCAAAACAGTGTTTGAGCTCATGAATTTTGATGCCTTTTAGTGATTCTGCTATTTTTTGTTTCACTTCTTTCAGATCACTAAAACATTTCCCTTGGAGGGCCTTTTTCATCCACGGAAACAAACAAAAAAAAGTAGCACAGGGTGAGATTGGGTGAATGGGGAGTGTGGGGCAAGGGGGTCACGCTGTTTTTGGTCAAAAACTGTTGAACACTCAGTATGGTGTGAGCAGGTGCACTTGTCAAATGCATTGGAAGAGTCTTCAAAAATGATTCACAGAAGCCAAACGCAGACTCACACAATGCCAGCAGGTACACTGATACAGATGGGTTTCTAGAACAATTACTTAACCAGGGAAGCCTGCCCCACAAGGTGCCCACCCTAAAAAAGTTAATTCTGTTTTTTTTGGTCCCCCTTCATATTTTAGGAAGGCAAATTGAGCACTGACCATGTTTTCTGCACTGCCCAGGCTGTGAGTATTGCGTACTGAAGAACAAAATTTCCTACAAGGCAATGATGGAGAAAGCACATAGAAGCAAATAACAAAAATATATAATATTTCAGTTGGTGACAGGTGGTATGATGAAAGGAAAACAGGTGTAAAGAAATGAACTGGGGAGTTGGAAGATGGCGGCAAGGCAGGTGGGAGTGGAGCCCAGTTCTCCCTGTACCTAGCTGTAACACCTAGCCAATCTTCTGAGGAACAGAGTGAATAGCCAAGAGAACCCGCAGCTTATATAAAGTTTGGAGGGAAAAAATTGCAGAGGGCAGTGAAAAACAGATGGTGAGGAGATTGTGCCGGGATGGTAAGTTCCCTGGGATCTTCTCAGGGACCAAGGCTGCTGTCGCCCCTGGCCAGGTGCCTGCCACAGTATATGGGGAGGAGAGTTAGGCCACCAGCTTCCTCCACTACGAGATCAGGGAGGGCAGCCCAGTACCAGGAGACACCTAGATGCTGGAAGTTGCTGAGCGGAATGGAGATGAAGTGGGAGACACACAGAGGTGGTACACATCCACTGGGACTGTGGACTCCGACACCAGAGAATTGGGGTGCCGGGTGACACCTGGAGAAAGGAGGAGTTGGGCCATGTTTGACCCTTACTTGGATAGTCTCCGGACTGGTTGAAAAGTTGGGCTGTGTGAAAAGATGGGCGCTTGTTAAGAACTGCAGGCAGCTGCTTTGTAAGGAACTCTCCAGCAGTGGCTGGCTCCCTCGAGGGTGATTACATCTGCACATGCCCAGAGGCTGAGTAGCTGAGCAGAACCACGGGCCCTGCTTGTCTAGCACTGTGCGCCCAGGGACAGTAGCTGAGCAAAACTGTGCGCCTGGCTTGCTCAGGCTTAGAGACACACTGTGAGCAGCTGAGTGGCTGATTTGAGCCTGGAAGGTCACGGAGGACCTGGGTGGGAGGCCAGGAAACTCTGAATATTGTGACCCAGACCTGGTCCTCATCCTCTCAAAACCATAGGAAGGGAGAAAAGCGAAGACCAACTTCCGTCTTCCTGTGGCATAGAAGAAGACCAGCAGAACTCGCTGAACAGTTTTAAAGTCAGCAGGAGGCTCATTATTATTATTTTTTCTTTATATATCCTCTCTCTTTTCTTCCCTTCTTTTTTTCTTTCCCCAAGTGAGACAATAAGAGGTGGAGTTACAAAGTGTCCAGAGACAGATCAAAAGGGAGCACAAGCTAAGACCAAAAACTGAGAAACTGAGACAAATGTCACTTTGCTACCCCACAGGGCTGTCATTTTATTGTTTATGTGTATTATTATTATCTTGTCATTATTTTTACCACTTTTATTTTATTAGTATTTTTAAAATTTCTCTTCCTTATGTTGAAGTTTTCCTCATTTTATTTTCCTGTTTAATTGCATTGTTTGGCTGGTTTTCCTTATTCTCTCTTTATTGTATTTTAATTTTATTTTGTATTTTAATATTATATTTTAACTTTATTTTGTATTAAAATTGTATTTTAATTTTCCTACTTTCACTTCACTCATGTTCCAATAACACACAGCTCTTGATTGGGTACTTTCTATTCTGATTATCTAAATGATATATTTCTTGTCATATTATTGTTGTTCCAGTACTATTGTAAATAATTGTTGTTCCATAGAATTGTACATTCTACACAGCAACCCTCCATGATCTTAGCCCACTTCACATTAGTCCTAAGAATTATTATTTTAATGGCTAACTCTATTCTCTCTCACACCATGCCTATTTTCTATCCTTTAATCTCACTATATCTCACCATCTAACCTTGCACAAGTGTTCTGTTTTCTGGATTCAGCTCACAATCCTCCTCCCCTCTTAAAAGAGTCTTATCTCTCTTGTACCTTTTATAAAAAGTGGTTAGTTGGGGGAAATATCACAGTTAACACTATACTTATCCAAAGAATCTCTTATTCTTCTCTACTTGTTGGTACTTTAAATCCCAAAAAATACTCTCCTGCTGTATTCATCCATTTTGCCTGCCCCCTGCCACTGATCACATACAAGAATAGATGGGAACTGCGAACATCAGTATACCTGCTGGAGGAGAAAAACCACCAACAAAGGAACCACCAAAAGGTAAAAACCCAAGTACGACAAGAGAGCCCACACAAACAGAAAAAGGGCAAACCTAGAGTGTCCAGACAAGGAGATCAAAGAGACCACACCACTGAACCTCATGGAATTCCTACCATAGAAGTTCACCCTACAAAAGACAGCTAGCAAAGAGAAACATCAGGAAGTACAGACACAAACAAAAAGAGTTACTTAAAATGGGGAGACAAAAAAAGAACATGCGATCGAAAGGAATGGAAAACTCCCCACTAAAAGAGCTAAATGAAATGGAGGTAACCAAACTATCTAACATAGAATTCAAATTAATGGTTATAAAGATGCTCAAAGAACCCACAGACAACCACAAGGAACTGAGTAAGAACTACATCAGCATGAAAAAGGAAATAAAAACTATAAACAAAATCCAGGAAGAAATGAACAATAAAATCTCAGAAATAAAAAACACATTAGAAGGAATTATAAGCAGGCTGGATGAAGCAGAGGATTGAATCAGCGAGTTGGAGAACATCGTAGAAAAAAACACCCAGATAGAGCAAGAAAAGGAAAAGAGACTCAGAAAGAATGAACAGGTTATAAGGGAGCTGAAAGACAACATGAAACATAATAATATCTGAATAATAGGGATACCAGAAGGAGAAGAAGAAGAACAAGGGATAGAAAACCTGTTTGAAAAAGTAATGATAGAAAACTTCCCTAATCTGACGAGAGAAAAAGTCACACAAATCCAGGAAACACAGAGAGTCCCAATCACGAGGAACCCAAAGAGGCCCACTTGAAGACATATCATCATTAAAATTCCAAGACAAAGAGAGAATCTTAAAGACATTAAGGGAGAAACAGGGAATAACATGCAAGGGAGCCCCGATAAGGCTAGCAGCTGACTTCTCAATGGAAACGCCCCAAGCCACAAGAGAATGGCAAGAAATTTTGCAAGTAATGGAAACCAGCAGCCTGCAACCAAGATTACTTTACTCAGCAAGGCTCTCAATTAAAATGGAAGGCCAAATAAGGAGCTTCCCAAACAAAAAAGAATACACCTCCACCAAACCAGCACTGCAAGAGATGCTAAAGGGACTGCTTTAAGAAAATGAAGAAAAAGAGCAAGAGAGAGAGAGGAACACAGGTGCGAAAAAAAAATGCAATGAACAACTACCTATCAATAATAACCTTAAATGTAAATGGATTAAATGCTCTAATCAAAAGACATACAGTAGCTGAATGGATAAGAAAGCATGACCCACACACATGCTGCCTACAAGAGACCAACGTCAGGACAAAAGACTCACACAGACTGAAAGTGAAGGGCTGGAAACAAATATTCCAAGCACATGGACAGGAAAAAAGAGCTGGGGTAGCAATACTCATATCAGGCAAATTGGACTTCAAAAAAAGGGCCATAAAAAGAGACCCAGGCCCTGGCTGGTGTAGCTCAGTGGATTGAGCACGGGCTGGGAACCAGAGGGTCCCGGTTCGATTCCCCGTCAGGGCACATGCCTGGGTTGCAGGCCAGGTCCCCAGTGAGGGCCATGTGAGAGGCAACCATACATTGCTGTTTCTCTCTCTCTCTGTCTCCCTCCCTTCCCCTCTCTCTAAAATAAGTAAATAAAATCTTTAAAAAAAAAAAAGAGAGAGACCCAGAAGGTTACTTCATAATACTCAAGGGGAGAATCCACCAAGAAGACATAAACATTGTAAATATAAATACACCCAACATAGGAGCACCCAAATACATAAAGAAAACCTTGGAGGATTTCAAGAAAGATATTGACAGCAACACAATTATAGTAGGAGATTTCAACATCCCACTGCCAAAAATGGATAGATCTTCCAAACAAAATATCAACAAAGATATTGCACCATTGAACAATGTCCTAGATAAAATGAGCTTAACTGGTATATAGAGCCTTTTATCCCAAAGAAGCTAAATATACATTCTTTTCAAATGCACATGGAACATTTTCAAAGATAGGCCACATGATAGGACACAAAACAAGCCTCAACAAATTCAAGAAAATTGAAATTATAGCAAGCATTTTCTCTGACCACAAGGGACTGAAACTAGAAACCAACCTCAAGGAAACAACTCAAAAACACTCAAACTCATGGAGATTGAATAGCATGCTATTAAACAATGAATGGATCAAGAAGGAGATGAAGGAGGAAATCAAAATTTTCTCAAAACAAATGAAGGGAACTGACAACAACCCAAAACTTATGGAACACAGTCCAGTCAGTCCTGAGAGGGAAGTTTATAGCGATACAGGCCTATCTAAAAAAATTAGAAACATTTCAAATAAACAACCTAAGACTACACCTACAGGAACTCTAGGAACAACAACAGAGACAACCCAGAGCAAGTATAAGGAAGTAAATGACCAAGATCAGAGCAGAATTAAATGACATTAAAGCACAATTCTAAGGATCAATAAATCCAGGAGCCAGTTCTTTGAAAAGATAAACAAAATCGACAAGCCTTTAAGCAGGCTCATCAAGAAAAAAAGAGAGAGGACCCAAATAAACACAATAAAAAATGAAAGAGGAGAGATTACAACTGACGCCACAGAGATACAAAGGATTGTAAGAAATTACTATGAAGAGCTATATGTCAAGAAATTTGAAAACCAGGGTGAAATGGACAAATTTCTAGAAAAATATAATCTTCCAAATCTTAATGAAGAATAAGCAGAAAGCCTGAACAGACCAATAATAGCAGACAAAATTGAAGCAGTAATCAAAAAACTCCTGACACACAAAAGCCCTGGACCAGATGTTTTGACAGGAAAACTCTATAAAGTACTTAAGGAAGAGTAAACCCCCATTCTTCACAGACTATTCCAAAAAATCCAAGAAGATGGAAGACTCCCAAACTCTTTTTTAGAAGTCAGCCTAATTCTAATCCCAAAACCAGACAAAGACACAACAAAAAAAGAAAACTTCAGGCCAATATTGCTGATGAACATAGACACTAAAATCCTCAAAAATATTGGCAAACCGCATCCATCAATCTGTTAAAAAGATCATACACCATGACCAAGTGGGATTGATCCCAGGGATGCAAGGATGGTACAATATTTACAGATCAATAAATGTAATATATCACATAAACAAGAGCAAAGATAAAAATCACATGATCATATCAATAGATGCAGAAAAGCATTTGATAAGGTACAGCACCCATTTATGACAAAAACACTCAGCAAAGTGGGAATAGAGGGAGCATTCCTCAACATAATAAAAGCCATATATGAGAAACCTATAGCCAACATCATACTCAATGAGTAAAAACTAAAAACTTTCCCACTAAGATCAGGAACAAGACAAGGTTATCCACTTTCACCACTTCTATTCAACATAATATTGGAAGTCCTGGTCACAGCAATCAGACAAGAAAAGGAAATAAAAGGCATCCAAATTGGAAAGGAGGAAACAAAACTGTCATTATTTGCAGGTGACATGATAGTATACATAGAAAATGCTATAGACTCTGACAAAAAGCTGCTCAACCTAATAAATGAATTTGGCGAAACAGCAGGATACAAAGTCTGTATTCAGAACTCAAAGGCATTTTATACCAGCAATGAAATATCAGAAACAGAAACTAGGAAAAAAATCCAATTTGATATAGCAACAAGAAAAGTAAAATACCTGGGAATAACCTAACCAAGGAGGTAAAAGACCTGTACTCAGAAAACTACACAACACTACAACACTGAAGAAAGAAATCATGGAAGACACACACAAATGGAAACATATACCATGCTCATGGATCGGAAGAATCAACATCATCAAAATGTCCATACTACCCAAAGCAATTTAGAGAGTCAATGCAATCCCTATCAAAGTACCAATGGCGTATTTCACAGATATACAACAAACACTTCAAAAATTTATATGGAACCATAAACGTCTCCGAATATCAGCTGTAATTTTGAGAAAGAAGAGCAAAGCAGGAGGGATCACAATTCCTGATATCAAACTATATTACAAGGCCACTGTAAACAAAACAGCTTGATACTGGCATAAAAACAGACAGTTAGACCAATGGAACAGAATAGAGAGCCCAGAAATAAACCCGAGTCTCTACGGGCAATTAATCTTTGACAAAGGGGGCAGAAGCATGAAATGGAATAAAAATAGCCTCTTCAACAAATGGTGTTGGGAAATCTGGATGGCTACCTGCGAAAAAATGAAACTTGAGCACCAACTTACACCATACACAAAAATAAATTCAAGATGGATAAAAGACTTAAATGTAAGTCGTGACACCATAAAAGTTCTAGAGGAAAACATTGGTAGGAAAATCTCAGACATTCCACGCAGCAACATCCTCAATGATTTGTCCCCTAGAGCAAGGGACATAAAGGAAAGAATAAACAAATGGGATCTTATCAAAATAAAGAGCTTCTGTGGGGCTAAAGAAAACAGTATTAAAATAAAAGAGAACCAACCGTATGGGAAAACATATTTGCCAATGATACCTCAGACAAGGGTCTGATCTCCAAAATATATAAAGAACTCATACGACTCCACTCCAGGAAGACAAAAAACCCAATGAAAAAATGGGCAAAAGACATGAACAGACACTTCTCGAAAAAGGACATACAGAGGGCCCGGAGTCATATGAAAAGATGCTCAACATCATTAGCCATCAGAGAGATGCAAATTAAAACCATGATGAGATACCACCTCATACCAGTAAGAATGGCCATCATCAACAAAGCAACAGATAACTGTTGGAGGAGATGTGGAGAAAAGGGAACCCTACTGCACTGTTGGTGGGAATGCAGACTGGTGCAGCCATTGTGGAAAACAGTATGAAACTTCCTCAGAAAATTGAAAATGGAACTGCCATTCGACCCAGCAATTCCACTACTGGGATTATATCCTAAGAATCCCGAAAAACCAATTCAAAAGAACCTTTGCACTCCTATGTTCATAGCAGCACAATTCACAATAACTAAGTGCTGGAAACAACCTAGGTGCCCATCTACAAATGAATGGATCAAGAAACTATGGTACATTTACACAATGGAATTCTACGCAGCAGAAAGGAAGGAGCTTATACCCTTTGCAACAGCGTGGATGGAACTGGAGGGCATTATGCTAAGTGAAGTAAATCAGGTAGTGAGGGACAAATACCATATGATCTCACCTTTAACCGGATCATAACCAACAAAAGCAGAAAGCAAGTAAAACATAACCAGAGACATTGAAATTAAGAACAGTCTAATAATAGACAGGGGAGGTGGGGAGGGGACAATGGGGAGAAGAGTTTTCAGGAACCACTGTAAAGGACACATGGACAGAACTAAGGGGGAGGAGGGAGGCAGGGGGCGAGGGGGGCTGGTGGGGAAGGGCGGAGGGGAGGGGAGAGGATGCAAATAACTGATTGAACAAAAATAAAATAAAATTAAAAATAATAAAAAAAAATAAAAAAGGAGAAGAAAAAAAAACAAAACATGTTGGAGTGACGTGGCCTCACTGCTACTGCTGAAACCACAGACACAGGGACTACCTCGTCCACACTCCTCTTGCCCTTGGTTAATCTTGTTGCAAATGTGTCCCATGAAGGAGACAGAGGCCCTCTTTAGTGCCTTCTTTTGACTGAGCTCTGTCCCTTGTTTGTAAGACTTACCTTGCCATACATGCTCCCTAGTCCCCTTGTTTTGAGGACTGCTCACATCCACAAGCCATGCACATACAACACACCCACACACACACTATGACCACTGTTGTATTATTTCCACGTTTTTCTCAGCCTCAGCCATATTGATTCAGATAGGAGTGGCTACAACCCAAGTTGGCCAGATCGTTGTTGCCCTGTACACGGTAGAAATGGTTCTCAGCAATTTCTGTCCTATACTTCCCGTGGACAAAAAACCTTGGGCTCTATATTGGGATGGCCATTTTCTGTTGTATATTTAAACAACCATTAAAGAAATCTGACTCCTTTCCTGCTCCACTGCCCTCATCAGAGCCTCCCCTCAGCTCCTCACCTAACTGCCATTCCTGCACCTATGCCCTGTTCATTCAGTCATCCTTGATTTTCTATGGCCCAACAATAGATGAGGTGGTCCTTTTGGGGCATTTTTTCTTAGTTATTCTTGGGCTTTGGGACTTGATCTCTTTTTTGATACATTCAACTTGGTCCACTCTAGTTCTGGTTTCATTCCTTGTGCAATATGAAGAGACC
>PVJI01030534.1:0-14081 GCA_004026765.1 Micronycteris hirsuta | reverse complement strand
AAAAAAGAAGATTGTCAGTGATAGGATTATGGGGAACATCATGTTTAATTAAGGTTGGAGAGACTTGGAAATTTTCATGGTCTGAGATAAGAGAGGAGAAATTAGTTTGGAGAAAGACTCTTTAACTTCCTTTTCTTTAGTGCTTTGTTCAGAATCACTAATATCTATTTGGATCCAAGAGAAAGTATGTTGATTCCCACAGAGGGTCATACCTCTGTCTCTGGCTTCTGTCTGGGTTCACGTTCATGAAAATGAATGTTTCTCATCCTGACATTGCATTTCTGAAATTGAAAATCCAAGAGACAGGTTCTAATATGATTGTGAGTCTACCTATATGTCATAATTTTAAAAAAAGTTTTTATTAAAATAACTTTTTTATAGTTGCAGAAAAAATGCACACGCACTGTAGATAATTAGAAAACACAAACAAGCCTAATTAAAAAATAACCCAAACATTACGTCCGTAGTCTCTCAGGATTGCCGCCATTAATGCCTCAGTACACAGTAATATCATGAATCCTGTTTTGTAAGCTTCTTTTCTTAATCAACGATCCTCATCTTTCCCATTCAGTAAATTTTTATCTCACCTAATACGCAGATCACATGCAAATTTGCACAATTGGCTACATGTAAATGTTCTTTATAGTTGGTTTGTCTAAGTCAAGACCACACATTGCATATGGTTAGTGTATCTCTTAGGTTATTTTTTATTTGGTACTACTGCCCTTTTAATAATCTGACTTATCAAAGAGACTCTTGTATATAAAAATATTAAAGACTTAATTTCTAAAAAAGCAGCCAATATTGTTCATTGAAAAATACTATTGCAACAAAAATCAGTAATTAATCTACTTGTCTGTTACGTGTTAATGGTTGGTACATTGTCCAGTCAGGCATGTTTATATAAGATGCAGACAGCAAGAACAATGTGTGCGATGGAATAGTTAGTACTGCTTTTGTGGGATCATGGGGCTTGGGTTGGCAAGACCTAGATTCTCATTCCATCTCTCTGGGTGATTATGGCTCAGCCTCCTCTGTGTCCCCAGCACCGGCCTTTGTGGCTTCAACTCCATAGTTATTGGTCCTTGCATCACCAATTTCTATCATCCCAGACACAAGGATGGTAGCTGCTTCCTCGGTGTGGTGATTTTAAACATGTCTGCAAATTCTCTGACATTCCCACCACTAAGAGTCATGGGGCCTATGTCCCCTTCCCTTGTATCTAGTCCACTTCCTGAGAGAATATGGTGGGCATGACACTAAGTGATGTTTGAGGGGGTGTTGTAAAGGGACACAGATCTTCTAACTTTTACTCTTGGATTACTTGCATTCAAAATCCGACCCATCGAGTAAGAAGTCTGAGAGTATGGTGCTGTAAGGAAGGGCGGGCCACATGGAGAAGTTCTGTGCGTGTGTATGTTCTGACCCCTACTGAGTTCCCAGCCAAGAGCCAGCATCGCCTACCACCCATGGGAGCAGGTAAACTTTCGAGATGACTTCAACCTCCACCACTGATAAACTGCATGAGAAAACCCAAGTGAGAGTAACTAACTGAGCCCACCCACGTCTCAGAAGTAGGAAAGATAATGATAAAAAATGAATGTTGTTGTTTTGAGCCACTCAAGTCTGAGGTACTTTGTTATGCAAAAACTGAGAAAAGGAACACTCAGTTACTCATTTCTGCGTTACCTCATCACCCCTGGTCTTCTCTCTTAGCTCATCTAACACCTGTCTTACCACTTCCCTCAATTAAGCTTCCTCTCTTTAAAAACCTTAGCATTCCTTTTTATTTCATGACTAGAACCTTATGGAAAACCCTCCCAGGAAGGGTGTCCACAAAATAGGCAGGAAAGATTGAAAAAAAAAATCCAGATCACATGTTGATCTTTTTTAGTTACATGGCTTATGATATTTACTATCAACTGGTTTTATAAATCAAGCATCACAAAATGTTTCTGTTCTCTCAGAACCTGCACATGTCACCCTTTCAGCATGTGTGGAAAACGGTGCTACGTTTGAATAAGCACAAGACACAAGAATTTCAGCACTTGTTTCTCAAAGTTCTTATAACATAAATGTGATTCTTCAGTGATACCCTGTTTTCTTCACTACAGCAAACTGCCTTTTGTTTTCATGACTGCCCACTTAAAGAGGGAAAGGTTTAAAAGCACACCCCTAATTTTATTGTTCTTTAATGTCTTTTCCTTTGGACAGTTATAATCTGTGCAATATGAGGAAGTGCAGTGGAGACGACCCTGGCACAGAGTGGTTCTCGCTGCTTAAAAGTTGGCTTTGCCTGTGATCTGCAGCCCACGCGGGAAGACGGTGCTGCTCCTGAAGGAGCGAGCATTGGGGGTACTTAGGAAGTGCAGATTGCAGTTACAGAATAGAGTACAGCACAGGGAATATAATGTGATAACCATGTGTGGTACCAAGTGGGTACTGGAAATATCAAGGGAAACACTTTATAAAGTATATGATTGTCTACTGTGCTATACAGTTGGAACCAACAAAATATAATACTGAAAATAAACTGTAATTTAACAAAAAAGACTAGGGGCTTAGATTTATGTAGATGGAGGAAGTAATTCTAAGAGAACAGCAGGGAAATATTTCTCTTAGGGTGTCCTGCTCTGCTGAGTCCTTTGGCGGGTGATGTTTCACAGCCTCGGAGTGCCCGGGTCCTGAGCTGGTCAGGTTCCAGGAACTGGACTTTGGACAAAGGAAGCTTCTCAGAGCAGGTTTTGCCTCAGTTCCAATCCTCGTTTTCTTAGGGCCAGCCAGTCTGCTTCCATCGTTAGTACTGCAGTACAAGTTCAGCTCTCGAGTTTCCCCTTACCATGGATTTCATCTGTAGGCTCTACCTGGGTCAGCCTCAGCTCTGGCTCAGTGTTGGGCCATCAGGTCCCACTCACTTCCTGACACAGTAGAGACTGAAGGAGGAGGCTCTTGTCTGTCATGCAGTGGAGACAAGTGTTATTGCCAAAAGCTGTAAAACTAGTGCTGGCCCTCACTAGGTGCTGAACTGCAACCTTACCTTGATTTCTGCATTGTCGGCCTCTTCCATGCAGTTAACTGGGTTTCTACCTGTCTGTAGTTCACTGCACCAGGTCCTGTTGGTACAGGAGCTTAGTCCTGAACTCCCACATGCTCTGATGGGTCTCTGACAAGCTGCCTAGTTCTGGCCTAACCCTTTTGCCAGCTCGCTCTTTAATATCCATGGCTGCAAACTGTCTCCCATGTACTTGGGCACATGATGGAGCCTGTTCCCAGAGAATGATGACTCAGAATCCTGACCCTGTCTCCCCACCACCTCACCTGAGCAATGCACTGAAAGTGACCCCTATGTGGACTCTTCTGCTGCCGTGGCCCACCCTCCACCGCTTGCTGAATACAGGAGCTCAGCCGAATGGAGGAAGAGCTTGCCATGCTCTCCGGGATACGGATGACTCCCCTTGGTTTGTTTTCTCAGCCCTAATGCTGTCCAGGCCTGGTTTCTTCTCCTTTCACTCCCCTCTCTCCTCTCCTCAGTTGGTCCTGCCAACTGTTTGAACATCTATCTGGCTTCACTTTCATTCTTGTTGTTCCAAATAAAAGCACATAAAAAGCTTTGCATTGACATTTGAGAGGGGAGGGAGATAAATGCCAAAGTTAATTTGTAAAGCCAGATGCTGTGGAGCCCAACAGGTGTGGAATAGAAGGAAAAATAATGGAGAAGCAGGTGACCAGCACTTATCAGGAGAAACTAATAGGAAAGAGGATCCATAACAATACTTATAGCCTCAGGTGGCTGTATATTCAACAATGTACAGAGCTCAGCGATGAACAAAAAGAACTTAAAGCTTTACCTAAGAGGACGAATATGATCTCTTAGGCTTTATTGAGACTTGGTAGCATGGAACGATGGAACAGTGTCTCCACTGGAAGCCAGTCTTTCTTTGGGTGATATCCCTAACTACCCATGCCACTGATGAAGCCCTTTTCCTTTGTCTTTTTTTATTGTTGTTCTCCAATAGTTGTTTCAATTTCCACCTTTGCTCTCCCCTGCCCTGTCCCCACCCCCAGCCAATCCCCACCATGTTGTCCATGTCCATGGGTCATTTATAGCTGTTTGTTGATTAGATCCTTCCCCCACCTTCCCCCCTTATCCCCCTCTCCCCTTCCCTGTGGTTGCTGTCAGTCTGTTCCTTGTTTCCATGCCTCTGGTTCTATTTTGCTCTCTTATTTGTTTTGTTCATTAGGCTCCTTTTATACGTGAGATCATATGGTATTTGTCTTTCACTGCCTGGCTTACATGGGATTATACCCCAAGAATCCTGAAACACCAATTCAAAAGAACTTATGCGCCCCTATGTTCATGGCAGTGTTATTTACAGCAGCCAAGTGTTGGCAACAGTTGACTTTTATCTCTCCATTTCTTTTTAGTGCTGACATTCCGTGAGCATTGCCATGGTCATTCTCAGAACTGGGCCTGTGCGTTATGGGTTTACTCAATTTCTGTTTTCATGTTCTTTAGAGTTTCCACATGTCCCAGAAATGGAAGGAAAAGTATAGTTGTTGGGAGATGACGGTGTCTGAAACCAGGTAGTTCAATTGTGAAACACTTGTCATTGTGCAGTATAGTGTCTGGTTTCATAAACATCACAACACTTTGACATCCAGTTCAGGAAAGATCTACCAGTTGCAAGTGGGTTTCCATGGCAGGGTCTCCTGTCAGTCAGGGCTTTGTTTTTCTTTCCCATGTGATGCTTCCAGAAGGTGTTGAAGAGCTGTTGAAGTGAAGGCTTTCCACTGCACAGGGGCTACAGAATCAGGAAGCATTAAGGAAAAGGAGCCCTTTGCATTTTCTGGAGATGGCAGAAATGTGAGAGAAAGGAACATCAATGAGATGGTCTTTCCATCTGACACCACGATGTCTATAATCTAGAATGTGAGGTTCATGCAGATTTGTACTTGAATCCCAGCTCTGCCTTAATGATTTTGAATAAAGCATTTAGTGTTTCTGAACCTCAGTTTTCTCATATGTAGAATGTGGACAACATTACATGTTTCATAGGCTTATTTTAAAGGCTAAAAGAGGTAGCATAGGGAGCATTTTTGGGCACATAAGAAATAGTAAACATTACTTTTATCATTTTTACTTGGAGATATTGCAGTTTTGGTTCCAGACCACCACAATAAAATGAATCATAATCTTCTTGCTGGGAGAGGATCTTCCCTTCAAACAGTAAAAAATGCAACATCTGTGAAATGCAGTAAAGCAAACTGTAGTAAAACAAGATATGCATCTACTTACTCTTAATGAAGCATCCAAAATGGAGCCTGTCAAAGAGGCAGTGCACCCATGCAGGCTACAGTGAATTTCTCACTTCAGACTTTCCTAAGTACCTAAGTTCTTACCTTCTTTTACTCATACTTTAAAAATTACAAATTTTGTTTTCTGAAAAATTAAGAAAATGTGATTTAGAAATGAAATGAGAAAATAAGAATGCCTGCGCATTCGAAGCTGCAGTCTGAACTATCTAAATGGTCTGTGGTAATGGAATATGCTACTGTGCCTTCCCGGTGTGAGAGGCAGCCTTTGTTTCATGTTGCTGTTATGAGGATTTGTAAAATAACAAGAAAAATTTTCAGGAAAATTTTTATTGAAAGAACTAATCCTATTTATTGGACAGTAAGTCACCACCACTGACTTTTTATTTGCCACCCCCCACTTTGTTTTATTTGTAAACTAGGTAGACAGTCAATAGAAGGGGTAAAAATATTTCTGAACAAATTGTGCTTTTGGAAACAGAGGCTCAGAATTGTAGCTATAAAAATATTTATCCTTTTTATAAAGAAAGGGATGTAGCTTCTGCAGAATATTAAGAATTCTTGAGAAAGAATACTTGGGTAGATTTTCTAATCTACAGCTTAGCTTGGGAAAAATAATGACAATGGTGACTTGGAATTACATGATATTTTGTAGGTATTTACAGGTGTTCAACAAACCTATATTTATAGGTGTTCTAAAATCATGTTTTTGAATGAATGGATTACTATCTAGTTTTCTTTTCAATGAGGATGAAACTCAGAGAAGGAGTAAGTTGTTTTTCTTTAAATGTGCAAGCAATATTTTGATTTCTATTTGGCCTTTATTAGATAAAGTCTGTTCTTCAACATTCTTGGGAATTATGATAGCAGCAACTATTATTAACTTTTCCACAGACGCTCTCTCTAACCTTCCATGCCTGCGCCTAAGCATCACTTTTACCTACCTCCACACTCCTCTGTGCCTCATTTATCTCTCTTATACAGCCTGTCAAACTATACTGGGAGTATCCGAGGGCAGGAGCTTAATGAGTTTTGAATCCCTGCTGTTTAACATGACATGTGCTCAATCAAATAGGCTGAATGAACAGTTGAAAAATGAATGGAACGAGCATCTTGTGGAAGGAATGAGGTGGTAGACATGCTCACAGATGGAATGTGGGGAATAGCCACAAGATCAGGATTCTCGTTTAGATGAGACTTCCTGGGAATGGAGGTAGATGTGAGAACTCTGCAGTGGCCTTGGTTAGGATTCGGTCCCTACTGAACGTATTTTCCAAATCTTCCTAAGGCTCGTGTGGTCTGGGAGAAACTGAAGACAAATCACTCCAGTGGTTCTTAGCAAGGTAAGTATGCCCCCAAGAGGCACTGTGGAAATTGTGGGAGAGTGTGTTTTGGTTGTTAAATATTTGGGCAGGGGTTTCCACTGTCATTTAATGAAGTTGGACTCAGGGATTCTAGATGCCTTGCCAGGTGTAAGAGAGCCCTGCACAACAAATGTATACATACTCTATGCAAATTGCATGTTATCTTAGCCTTGGCATGAACTCTGTCTGACATATGAACACCAGGTGCTTTTAATACAGTTTTAATATAGTTTATTTTCCGGGAAATGCTACTGATGTGTAAACTGAGAGGGGTCTAGTATTTTTTTTTTTATTTAGAAATTTATCAAAAGTTATTTACCATTTCAGAAAATTATATCGCTGTGTTGGTCACAGTTGACATGATACAGCCTTGTCGTGTGTGCTTGTCGCACCGAGAGGTGGGGGGCTCGCTGTCTTGCTTCAGGCATCAGACGGCTACAGTGCATCTGCTATGTCAGGTTTAAGGGCTTCCATAAGGAAATGTATGGTTTCTTATAAATTGGTTTTCTATTTCTTCTTCTTGCTAGAGTTAGGCTGTTACATTGAGGTTCTTGTGTGTGTGTGTGAATGTGTGAAGGTAGATTACATAGTTCCCAAAGCCCTTTTCTGAATCTCTTAGCCCTAAGTGTTTTCTGTCTTTTTCAGATTTCAGAAAGCCAGTGAAGTATATATACCTGATAAATTGTAACAGTCTCAGTGGAATACGGAAGCTCCCCAATTAACCAAACACATTGATTTTGATGCAGCAAATACTCACAGTGAATGGGACAAATAGAAGCAATTGCTTTCACTAGTTCAGGTCAGGGGATACAGCCATGTGAGGTTTGGGGCCAGACTTTGATAAAAGTTGTTGGATTTCACTTTATTGGGCTTTAGCATTGTGGAGAAGAAACAGGAATGAATGCATTATTTCTGTGTAGATGAACTATAGTGTCTGTGCATTTAATTTAAAGATAGTAAGAGAGGTATAAAATGTTTGGTATAAAAGGAGATTTGAGTGTGTCATAGTTAGAGACCATTGAGGTAGTTGATGAAACTCAGACTTTTAAGTAACTGTATGCAGTGAAATCATTGACTGAGTTATGACCCAGACTTAAGTCTGAAATAGTTTCCTGAGGCTAGAGTCCATTCATAAAATATGGAGATGTACAAGTCAGGTTATTTATCTCCATCTGCTTCACAACAGGGGATTGCACGCAGGGTCATGGGTACTTTGCTGATATGAGAATGTTATTTAGTCCCCTAGAAAAATGAAACGTAAAAGCAATAGTCAAAGAAGCCAGATGAACTGTCTAGTCTAGGTTACTAAAAAGAGGTTTTGTCCTTTTCTATTTCCCATAAAAGCCCAGCTGTACCGTATTCTAAAATTGGAAGTTATTCAGGTGTTCACCAGGTACCAGGGCATAAAAATCAAAAGTGGAGAAAGCTGAAACAAGATATTTCAAAAATAGGAAATAGGAATAGGGATAGAGGTAAATGAAAATGTAGGATGGAAAGAAAAAAATAGTCATATGGAAACACTTTGGTGGGATAAAGTGCATACAGAATTTTATTTAACAAAATGAATTTATTGAATAGAACATAATCATTAATCTGCCTAATTGTTTTAGTTGGGTTGACTGCTTATGGTTCATTCACTAATTCTCTGCCTTATATTTTTACATTAAAAAACATAGGGCCCAAAGCCAGTTCATGGGGAAGTTTGCAGTAAATCTGGATCTACTAATTCAGAGTGCAGTTTTCTTTTCACACAGAGGACTTGGGCTTAAGTGGAGACTCTGAGAGAGAGAAGAAATGAAATATCTGAGATACATTTAGAAGTGAGTACAAATAGGGTTTGTGTCTGTGGTAACCATGTAGAGAGAGACAAAGGTAGGGGAAGCGCTGGGAGCCAAAATTTTAACTCTGTTGAAAAGAAGAGTGCTATTGACAGAAGTGGAGATGATTGGAAAGGGTGGGGGAGGTGTTGTGAGGTTCTGTCTTAGATATATGCTTAGGTAACAGAATTGCACCTTGGTAATGTCGGGTGCGCATGGGAAACAAATCAAAGTCATAAAGCAGATGGGAACCATCAACATATTTTAATTCAAATGCTCCATTTTCCTAAAGCCAGTCTAAGTACACGTATATCATTAGCTCCAGAGTTAAAGATTTTCCCACTTGTAATGCTGGGTCCCAGAAACGTGAGCACGAGTGAGTTTAGGCCTGGATGGGGTTTTGTAGTAATAAGAAGGAGCAACTGCTTGGCGAATTTTCCCCAGTAAATGAGGCAGGGGTAAGTAACATAACGCTGCCCAAACCAGACTTAGTAAACAGGTGGGTTCACTAGGGGTGTGCGTGGTAGGACATTAAGCCAGGTTGGAGCCAAAAGCTGTAAATGTCCAGGAGTCAAAACAGCTGCTTTCTCTACATTGTTCTATCTTTGAAGTTGCTGGAATTGTGGTCTTCCTATTTCAAGTAAATTGACTGGGCCAGCCAAGGACAAGGTCGTATCACTACCACCCACTGTAGAGCTGCGGGGACTGACGCTCTGCAGAGGCATGGCCAAGGCGAGCAATTTGAAAACATCCCTGTTAAATGCCATTGGGGGAGCACTCTGCTGAGTACATGCAGGATGGTGAGTGCGGAGCAGGCCGGTGGAAATAGATCAAGATAACAAATTTGTGAAGACGTGTTGCTTAATTAGAATCTTGAAGCATTAAAAGAAAAGACTGGATAGAGGACTTAGTTGATTAACTTTATTATTTCACTTAATAACTAAAATAAATATTAATGTTTGGGAGAAATATGTCCTTCACTTTAAAATTCATTCAATGAACTTTTTGGAATACCTTCTGAGTGTTTTGTAGCCATTGTTCTAGATGTTGAAATATAACCTTTATCAAAGTCATTTAAGTCTGCTCTAGAGCAGCTTACATGGGGAAAACAGGCCATAGGAGACAAATAAATGTAAAATATGAAGAATAATAGAGCAAGTTAAGAGAAACAGTGACTGATTTATCTCTGTTTTCAGGGAAGGCAGGGTAAATATAATTTATTATCTACTGGGAATACTCAGAGTGTGAAAACAAGCATACTTAGTAATTCTGGGATAACATACATCAAATGGGCTGGCCCAGATGCAGCCTGGTTAGCCTGCTGATAGAGGGACATTTGAGCAAAGTCCAGGAGAAAGTGAGGAGCTGGCGATGTGTTTACTTAGGAGAGAGTGATCCAGGAAGAAGGGATGCTGGACCCATTCTGCACAGAGTTAGGGCATTGGGTGTGTATAGTTTTAGAATTTTTAAAACAAGGAGAGGACCCCACTGTGGCATTCCCTTTCCTGCAAATGACGCCTCAAGGTCTAGCCATGTGAGGACGGGCTGACCTGGCCTGTCAGAGTCTGGCCACTGGTCTAGGGGATCGTCAGTGTGGAAGTAGATCCATGGCTGGTAGACTTCCCCAAAGACAGCTGGCGGCCTCTTCTGCACCATGGTCACAGAAAATGTTGCTACGGTGAGGAGGTTGCTTTGTGAAAGGCTGGACTCAATCTGTGGCTGTGTGTTGAGAAGTCCTTTCAGTCTGGATACTTGGCTCACCCAAAGCCTGATGGCTGCTGGGGAGTAATCGGCTTTAAGGGCTCACCCTTGGCTCACACAGGAGGCTCTACTTCAGGTGTCGTCTAACAGCAGGGGCTGCTCTCCCTGTGGCTGTCGGCTGCCATAGTTCAACTTATGGGGCAACCTACAGCTGCTTTCCTAGTGCCACCTGTTTTCCATGAGTCTTGCTCAGTAGGCCCGTGTTCTGTCAGGAAACTGTGCTCGGGGATTAGTGAGCCAGGAGCCTGGTAGCTTGGGGAGGTTGGAGCCCTTGAGCTGTATCAGCTCCACCTGCTCCTTCTCCTCATTGTGAAGTAGACAGAGCGCTAAAACCTCATGCTGGAATAACAACAGCAGCAACGCATTGCGATTAATAGCTATTACTCATTGGGGCGTACTTTTGCCAGATACTTAAAAACATTAAGTACTAAAAACTCAAATCCTCAATCACCTGGGAGACAGTTATAATGCTACTGAGTTCATTCATATGAAGTTATTTATGCTTTATCATTCTCAACATACATCAAAATGACCTTTTTATATGGTTAGACCCAATATTTTACAGACAGAGAAAGCATAGTTCAGGAAAGTCAGAAAAAAATCTTACCAAGTCATGCACATTGACTCAGAGCTAGTATTTAAATGCCTGACAGTTGGCTCCTGGGTCCACAGTCCCTCCACTGTGCCTCACTGCCTGCTGGGTCCTGTATCAAGTAGATTGATTGGTTCTTTCTTTGGAGAGCTTGCAGGCTAGAACACACCGGTGCAGAGGGATTTGCAGAGCCTCTGAAATCCCCCAATCCTGCAGAGTACTGACCCGTGCTGAGATGTTTGGATTGGATAGGGAGACCCTAATATCCAAGCTTGTGAACACTAAGAAGGTACGGCGGGGTTGAAAATTGAAAAGGGAAATGGGCAAAATAATCAACTCTTACGGAGCCCAGGTGAGAGGACCTGCAAGGACATTGCTGTGGTCCAGATGTGAAACAGGGTGGCTGGAAGCAGGAAGTTGGCACCATTTTTCAATAGGTTTCCTTAAATCCCAAGTTCTTCAAGAGATTTCTTGAGCCAGATAGGCTGGAAAACTGCACTCCCCTGAACTAAGACTGGAGCCAGTAATGGGAATGAGACCAAGAACCAAGCAATTTCTGTGTCTCTCTGTCTCGCTGCCTCTCCCATTCTAAACTCTGTTCCTGTTTTCTTTCAGGGTATCTGTATCTCCTTTTTCCCTCTCTTTAAAAACAGTTTCTCAGTTTCTCCTTGAAAGTGGTGAAAAATTACCTCTGGGAATTCTCCTGAATTCCAGTGCCCACGAAGACCAATGAGGATCACTATATCCAGTTAGAAATTCCCTGGAGACATGCTGATCGATGAAGTTGGGTTAGGGGTGGTTTCTGTGCGCATTCTTTGAGGAGGGGACAAGGCACAGTAGGCAAATTGTTACAGGCACTATAGTTGGCTTCAAGCCAAATTGAAAAGCTAGAGAAGTTTTTTTTTTTTTTTTAATGCTCTCCCCATCCCCTTTCTAGCATGTTGGTGCTCACTCAGGAATCCGCATGGTCTATCTCAACAGTGGGCTCTGCCTTCCTCTTCCCAAGCTGTCCTATGCCACTGGAGGCTGCGATGCCCTGTCTCTATGCTCCCCTGGGCTCCAGTAGGAAATAAATCCAATAAATGTTGATATTGGTTCTAGAATAAGACTTGTTCTATCTTTAGTAATGTGAGGACTGGTTATAACCTGTAAAATAAAAATAAAAGATTATGGACGTATAAGTTAAAAAGAACCATCCCTAAAGATTTGTAAGTGAATATCTGGAGATATATAATAAAGACAGCCATCCCTTTCTGTCCAGGACTGTCCTCGTTTTGGTACTGAAAATCTCTGTCCCCAGGAATAACCTCCCCCCGACCTGGTACACTGGGACTATTGGTTATCCTAAAAGTCCAACGAATGCCTTGTTTATTTCTCTGGAGTAGGAATGGAGGGTAAAGGAGCCTATTTCCTTCTCCTCATTGGGTTAATCCACATTGTTTATCCCTGCAAATCTATACTAGCTTTGAAAAATATGTATTTCTTTGAACTGTTTCAATAAACATGCAAGTTTAGCAAGTATGGATTTATTAGATAATGTACAGGATAAGGAATATTCCATATACATATTTTTAAAATTCTGTTTTACTTATTCTAAACTAGCACTTCTCAAACTTTGATGTGCATAGGAACCCCCTAGGGATCTTGTTAAAAGTCATGTTCTGATTCATTAACTCCGGTTGCAGTCCGAGGGTTTGCATTTCTGACACGCTCTCAAGTCCGGTTATGCTGATGGTCTGAGGACCACATGTTCTCTAGAAAGATTCTAAATCAACTGAAATATTATTTTGGGGTATGCCCCTCTATGATCATATTACAAGGGCACATTTGGTCATTGGAAAATGGGGGGTGGGTGGGCTTTGCTTCCAGTTTCCCAAAGCAGAGAGAATAAAAAAATATTAATATCTTTATACATTTTCCTGCAACACAAATAGATCTTTTGGGGATCAAATTGTAAACTTGTTCAATTGTTTTAATTTCTAGAGCTCAAATGTGCTTTGCCATACAGTACATAGGCAGAACTAGCTATGGTTCTGGTAATAGATGTCTGAGTGGACAAATAATTACTGATGGAATATTTGACCTATTTGGGTGCTAGCATCATCATCTGATGGAAAATTGAAATTTTCTCTCACTAAGAAGCTTTTTGGATGATCATTTTGCAAAACTAGCTTCTTCAGATTCCATTTTTATGACTTGATGTTAGAACCACTGGAAACTAAAGCAATGAAAAAAATGCAAAATCTTACCATCATAATTTTATGAGTTGAGTGCTACCTGGACAGCTTAGAGGGAAATGCTTCTCAAGATTCTAGTCTCAGCTGTTCTTGGTCATCCTCCAGATTATGAAACATCACTTGATAATCTTTCCATATTTTCAATGGGAATGAGAACCTGACGAAGGAATACACTGGAAGGTCCGCTTTCTGTGCTCCCTCACTGATACTCCTTTGGCATGAGTACTGTGCTGGCTGAGCCTGCGCACACTTTGATCTTTTGAACAGATGCCCGTAACAAAAAGCTAGCTGGGCTTTAGGAATGGCTAATGTCTCCACGGGCTGCAGAATGTTATTAAGGCTTGATTGCAATCTCCCGACATGATGAAACCCAATGAAAGAGCAGGAACTGCCTGCTTGGCAGTGCTGAGGGCAGTTGGGAAGCTCCGAGAAGGCACAAGCATTAGGAGGAAAGAATGTTGACAGAAACTGGGCAGGCAGACAGGGCTATTTCATTCAGAGGGGTGGGTGTTAATTAATTTATTTAGGGTGAGAGAGATCTGATTTCTAAACTAGACTACAAGCTGTTGCCAGCCTAGTTGGGGACAGTGCCCCAACAGCTGTAGGAATATCATCCATCGTCTGGGCGGCTGACCTCATATCATATCCATCTTCCCGGGCCCAGACTTGCCATGTTGTGTCATTTGGACACCAGCAGCTCATTTTTCTTACCCTTCAATGTTTCTTTTATTGTTCATGTCTGTCTAGCTGCTTGTCGCAGCTCCGAATTTCTCCTCAAACTCCCCTGGAGCACAGCCACAGTCTCTGGCAGGTGGAGAGGAGGAAACCAGGAGTGAGTCAGAAGGTATCGCTTCTTCTAAAATGGCGTAATTTGAAATGTATGAAGTCTTGCCCCTCTGTACTTTTTTTTTTTTTAATTACTTTATTGTTGTTCAATTACAGTTATTTGCATCCTCTCCCTCCCCTCCCCCCTCCCCTCACCTCCCCCCAGCCTCCC
>PVJI01030533.1:0-14091 GCA_004026765.1 Micronycteris hirsuta | reverse complement strand
CGGAGGGGGGGGGAGTCCTGTTCATCCTGTCCTCTAGGACCTAGCCTGGCTGCCCACCTGCCTGGGTTGGCCATTCTCCATCGGGGGCTGCTGTTGCCTCCTTTAGTGACATGGCAGTTCCAGGAAGACGGGGACACCACAGCTGTTGAGCCTACATGCCCTGTTTTGTGCCCCAGTCCCCTGTCGGCAGCTGGGTGCCCGTGTTGTCTGACGCGTTGATACATATGCATAGGGAAACCGTGGTCCTGGATGACAGTCAGATCAGAACTTTTACTGAGTGAGTTAGAGAGAAAGAGGGAGGGAGGGAGGGTGGGAGGGACAGAAAGGGTATCGGAGGAGTGGAGAGCTGTGCTTAAAGAAGGGCCCACTGTGAGGGGACAAGGACTCCAAGACCAAGAGGAGCCCATACTATTTGTTGAGTGGCCCTCAAGCCTCACCACACACCCCAGGTTCTTCCTCCCTGATGTCATCTTGGTGCATCTGAGGGCTGTCTTCAGGGAAAGGAGATGTCTGGGTATCCGGGGGACGGGCTGTGTCTGATTGAATTGAGATTGCCAAGTCCTAGAGACCCAGAATCACAGGGGCGGACTGGGCCAGGCTCTGGGCATAGCCTGTAAAAGTGCCCCCGCACCCCCACCGCACCCCCGCAGCCCTCCAACTTCATGGGGGCCGGATTTGGTTGCACCAGAGATTAGGCTGATGGATGCGGGAGCCTTGGGTGGTAAGGAAGAGCCTCATCTTTCCTCCTCTTCCAGTTCCTCCTCACCCTTCCAGGTTGTGTCCTAGGAGCTCCTTCCCCAGAGGGACATGTGGAAGGGTCTCAGGCAAGGGGGCAAGATCCTGAACTCTGTTTAAGGGCTCAGGGCGTATACTGCCGAAGGGTGAGCTGGGGGCAGTCCTGGAGGCAGAGGCCCGGTCTCCAGCCTTCTAGACCTGGTTAGCTTCCGGTTCTCTGCCTTTTCACCTGAGCCCCCCCTTCCTTTTTTCTCACTTTGCTCTTTCTGGCCCGACCCCCGGCTACTCCCTATTCTCAGAAGGCCCTTGTGCCTCCACTCCTCCATTCCTCTCCAGAAGCCCCACGAGTGTTGCCTTTCTGGGAGCACTACTCCCACGGGAACACACAGAGCAGCTCACAGAAGCAGAGAATGTGCTGGAAAGAAGGGACCCTAGAAACCATGGCCCAACCCTGTTTATTTTCAGATGAGGAAACTGAACCTAGTCAGGAAGGAGCAAGCTTGAGGGCTGAAACTAAATCAGGCAGAGGAGGTTATTGGGGAGGGGCGTCAAAGGAGGGTTACCCTAACCTCCGCTGCTTGTACGTGTGCATGGGGGGGGGGTGCGAGGACACTTGTGCTAGAAGTGGGTTTGCCTTTACTCATCTTCCCTCACCACCCTGTGACCTTCCTCTGAAGGACTGAAATGGGGTGGGGTGTGGAGTGGGTGGACATGCTGCTCTGGGTGTCAGTGCCACAGTCCCCAAGTGCTCTGCCCAGGGTGACCTCACCTATTTGTTTGGGCCAAGGCAGGCAGGACTCCCTGAGGGAACTGGGGAGGGAGAACGCTCCATCTGCCTATAGCAGGCAACCTCTTGCCCCTTTGAGATGGGCCAGTGAAGCCGGGCCAGGGACCCATCCTGGGTGTGAAATGGGCCCCTCACACTGTCATGGCCTGGTGGGTCTGTTACATGGAGACTGGGGGCCAGCCCTTCATCAAGCTGACAATTTGGTGTTTGTTGGGGTGGAAAGGGACAAGATTTCGGGTGTCTGGGGAAGAGTTGGGGACAGGGACTGAGTGGGCCTGGGTCCAGGTACCTGCAGGCCTCATGAGCTGCCCCAACACTTTCCTCTTAATGGCTCTAGGAGGCAGGCGGGAGGGAACGAGTGCCTCCATGTCCTTGATTAAGGAGGGGGAGCCCAGAGAGAGTGAGGGACCCCTAAAATTCCCCTGGCCTGTGCCTAGCTTGGCCAGTGCTCCAACCCCCCACACAGCCAGCCCAGAGCTCCCAGCCTAGCACAGAGCTCCCCCTTCCAGGGTCTCTGGTGGGTGGAGTGAGCACCCCTACCATGGTCCCTGGGCTGAGGACTGAGAAAGCGGTCTTTGTAGTCCTCTCAAGACCTAGCTCTCCAGCCCCCACCCCCGCTTAGCAATGCTCACTCAGTGAGGGGCCTGTGTGCCCCTCACCTTTGCAATCCCCTCCCATTGCCACCTCGCTGCCTCCCCAAGTCTAGCCCTACTCTGGCTGCCCCTCTTAGTTCACACCTCCCTGCCATGGCCATAGCTCCTGAGGATTTTTTTTTGATGAAGTGTAATAAACTATCCCATGTTGTGGGATCCTGATCAATAGCCCCCTTTCATGAGGCTGGGTGGGGGCCCCGAGCCACCAGGGAGCTGGCTTTTATCCTCCCAAGCCTGACTGGTGGGCTTTCGATGAGGCATGCAGGAATGTGTGTGCAAGTGTGAGGGCACCCGCGGTCATGTGCTGGATGGGCCTGTCCGAGTATAATTCATTTTCCCCTCAGGCTTCTTCTCCCCTTTTGTCATTCCTGGCTGAGTTTCTTGGAATTATTTGCTGCCATTCCTTGAGCTCCATGGAAAAGAGTAGTGGAAAAGGTCTGTTTGGTTTCTTCCTGAAGTTACTCTCAGCCATTCCAGAATAGGGCCACGGATCTGCCTGCAGCAGCCTCAGGAACCCCCATTCCTAGGCAGGGAGGGGTGTAGGGACCGCTGCAAGCCCTCAGATAGGCACTTAGTGGGAACCAGGTGTCGTGGAATAAGGCTCGGGGTAATAGCATATGGAGTTTGTCCCTGCCACTGCCTAGGAAAAAAAGGGCTGATTAGCTCTGGAGAAAATCTCAGCTCTGCAACACATTCACTGCCATCCTGCTACCTGTCGCCACCCTTGACAATGTACCCTCATATTCATTGTCTCAACTCTTGCCTGCTAGGGGTGGTGCTCTCCCTTCATTGGACAGGGGAAGGGACTGAATGTTGGAGCACACAATGACTTGCCTTGGGTGGCACAGCCAAAAAGTGGGAGAGCTGAGACTAACCCTTGGCTTTCCTGCTTCCCGATTCAGGGCCTCCACTGTGTCTGACACTTACAAGCACTGTTTTCGTGCCAGCCAATATTCTGAGTGTGATTTAGCCCAGAGGATCTGTTCAACAGCTGGATAAGATCAGGGCTGTGATTGTCGTACACACTTGAGAGATGAGGAAACCGAATCGCAGAATGTTGAAAAGTAATTTGCCCAAGGTCACACAGCTAGTTACTAGCAGAATTGGGCTTTGGACCCAGGCTGTCTGGCTCTAGAATCCATTGTCCTGCCTTTCGCCTGATGCAATTGTGGTAGAATGCGGGAAACCCCATGCTTTGGGCATACAAACACATGTATGCAGGCATGCACCCCAAAACTTTTTCACCTGCCCTCAGCCAGCCCTCACGCACTCTACATTTTCCTGCCTGATGGCTGAGCAGGCAGCCAGGGCAGCAGCAGCTGTACTATAGGACACACAGGCAAGAGTGGGGCTTGAGGGAAAAGCGACGCCAAGGATCTAAAGGCTCCAGTTATCTTCAGAGCCATTCAAGATGCAGAAAGGAGCTTGTGAGAAGGTACCATCTCCTCATCTGTTCCAGGCACCATATGCAAGACTCTGGCACAGGTTGGAGGGTTGGGGTGGCTTGCAGAGCAAGAGATGATGGCGGGATTGAAAGAGATGAGCTATCTTTGTCTTTCTAGAGGTTGAGCTCTTTTTGTCTTTCTGAAGCTCATGGGATAAGAGAAGATCAAACAAGACCCAAAGAAATAGACCAGACATCACTTGGGCCATTTCAAAATGTCACAATATGAATGGCAAATATTAAGATGGTAACTTTTCCTGACTATTGTTTTTACTCAAGCAATTCGATGGGTATTTTTATTGAGTACCTACTCTATGCCAGACACTGGGAAGCTCTTGTTCTAGTTATTTATAGCAATTGCTCTTTTTGGACCTTTTGTACTTATTGTACTCTCTGTAGTTTTCTGGTTTGATTGCCCTTTAAAAAAAAAGAACTGGGTGCCTCAGAGCCCATCATATCTGAGTTAGTTAAATGTATCTACTAAAAGATAAGTTGGGCTTGCTCATTATTCATGTGATTGTAACTTCTTCATGGTTGTTCCCCGCATATCTTTCACAATTCACTCATCCATTAGTAAGTAAACATTACTGAGAAACTGCTGCAGGCACTGTGCTTGGTGCCATGGGGTGGAAAGAATGGGCTTTGACATGGTTTCCTGCCCTTAGGGAAGCTGTAGGATCATTGCAGGACCCACGCTTTTATATCCTTGTAACATTTTCCTGAAGCAAAATAAGTTTGGCTCCAACTCAGAGCTTTAGGGATGCTTAGAAATGTAACAGCTTAGCCTGAGAAAAGAGGTTATCTTTCTTCCCACCCATCATAAGTGTATCTGACTCTAGATAGGATTTTGTATCCTGGAGTGAGTCTTGGTATATGGGCCTCATCCCCATCCAGGACGCAGAGGGACATGGCTTGTCTTGAACAAAGTGCCACCTGCAGTCTTGCCATTGCAAGGAAAGAAAGGGTACACACTTGAGGTAGCCTTGCTTCATCATTTCTGCTTCGATTCTCATCAGGGCCATCAGGGAAGGAAATTAGGAGAATTCCAGGTTGGCCTTATGGACTGAAGGTCAGACAGGAAGGAGCGCCTGGCACTAGGTCCGGCTCTGCCACTGCCTCCAGTGACCTTAAGAAAGTTGCTGTGCTAAGAATCACTAAGTTTTGCTCTCATCTGTGTTGGGAACTGTAACCAACAAATTAGATGAATGCAGTACCTCCTTCCTAGGAACCTCAGCTTCATTTCTCCCATCTGTTAGGTATGGAGAAAATAGCAGTGTGCAGGTATTTTCCCTGCCGTGGATTTGCTGGGTAAACTTAAGTGATCATCTCTTCTCAGTTTCTGTACTTGTAAATGTGGAGGATGGTGGTTGGATGTATGGGCTCTTGGGTACCCCCATCCCCGGCTAATAGGAGTCTGAAATTCAACAATGAAATCAAGGTAGTGAACTTGTGTTTGACCCTTGTGAGGAAAGGCAAGAAGGAAATGAAATCTTAACACTTTCTTAATGCATTTAAACCGGCTTTCTTGTGGTACTTGCTGTTACAACTCTTGGGCGCACTCTCCTGTGGTGCTTAATGCAGATGCCCCCAACTTTTCCCGGCATTTCTCTGCGGAGGTAGAGTTTGCACTTGGGATAGAGAGCTGGGGGTAGTGGGGAAGTTGCAGAATGCTGGAGCCTGGCAAGGGGGTAATGGCAACTTCCTGCTCAAACATCTAATGTCTCTTTTCTCTCTTGGTTACCTCTATTAATCAGATCTCACGGGGAAGTTCTGTCTTCTGAACTCCCGGGACATTATCCTCAGCAACCACTGAACCCTCTGGTGCACATGGCACATGTACTTAAATCCCCCACACGGTGCCAGACACATACAGACCTCAGTAAATATTAGTGTGTGTCGCTTGGCCCACTCGCTCCTTCACCCAGTCACTGGCTCTGGGCTAGCGCCTTTACCACCACCCGGGGCCCCCCCACCTAGCGGTGTGACCTGAGGAAGAGGCAGCGGCGAGAGGATTGGAGGAGCTAGGAGGAAGAGCCCCGCCCACCACAATTTGGACGACTTTCTGAGTAGTCTGGTGGGCCGGACTGCACCCTCATTGGTCGAGGGCCTATAGGTGGGCGGGGCGTCCCGACTGCCCTACTCCCCGCTGCTCCCTCCCCACCTGCGCTGAGTGGCCTCGGGTTGACAACAGCTAAGGAGCTGCGGCAGCTGCTTCTCTGGCTGGCACCGTTACCCCCGCCCGACCCCAGGCTCCGCGCGTTCCCAGGACGCGGTAGTCCCGCCCGAGCTCGCTTCCTGCCCGCTGGCAGCTGTGTCTGGGTTTCTGACCCAAGGCGGTGGACGCGGCCTCCAGGTAGGAGTTGGGGCGACAGCATGGGAACATCCGGACCCACGCAGGGAAAGCGAGCCAAACCACCTTTGTCCCGGAATTTGGGGTTGGAGTCGCCGAAATTGGGAGACTCCTTGAGCCTGTCGGCCGTGTTTCTCCCAGCGAAGCCCCACAAGTGGGGTGGTGGAAGGCGGCTGCCCGCCCGTTATCCCCGGGCCTGGCTGGTGTCCGGAGCCATCGCTCTGGGGTTTCAGAGGGGGACTGGAGCTAGGCGGGGGTGGCGGGGCTCCTGGCTCTGCGCCCGGGTCATGTCGCTTCTCCTACTTTCTCCTCCTTCCTCTGTGTTTGAGGAAACCCCTGGTCGGGCGATATGGGCTTTCCCTTTGCCAGTGCCTTCCCTTCTGAGAAATGCCCAGACTTTCCTGGCATTAGGGTAGCTGCGGGGGTCAAGTGAAAACCTTTGGATAAGTTGCATCTTTCAGGGCTCAGTTTCCTTATTAAGTCCAAAGTGGTTTTGGATTAGAGAACCTCTGAGCCTTTTAGTAGAAGTTCTTTGGAATTTCCAAATTAGATCATCTGGGATTCTCTCCATTTCTCTTTTCCCTAGACTCTTTAAAGTTGAGCACTGAATTATGACTCTGGAAACTGGGGTTCAACCACTAATTCACCTGACCTTAGCAGAGCCATGCACCTTCTGTGTGCCAGTGTTTTCAACTGCAATTCGGGTGGTGCGCTAGCTAGATTTGGGGGTCTAAAGGGCTGGTCTCTTCCGCCCTGATATTTGGTGACTCCGTGCATGGGCTCCTAACTGGCAGGTGAAAGGTTGTCTCTGAGAAGCTTGGGGTGAGAGGAGCTATGCAGACGGACAGCTTTCTGGTGATTATGCAGCTAAGCCAGCTAGAAAACTAGTGGTGCTGGGGAGGGTAAATGGAAAGGTCGAAGGTGGGGAAGGGTAGAGTCAAGACAGAACCCCCTGCCCCAGAGGTTGGGCTGGAGGGCCCTGACTTGTCTCCTTCCCACTTGGAGCGCCGAGGTCTGCCGACCAGAGAAGAGGGTGATGAATCACACCCAAGGCTATTTTCAAACCCTGACTCCTATTGTGGGACCTGTTCCCATCCCCACTCTAGTGGTTGTTGTTCCCACCCACCATCTGTCTTATTGCTTTCTGAATTCTCCCTTCACTTTCATCTTCCTGGAATGGAGGGAGACAAATTTGGTGTGGGAATGAGAAGGCAGGAAGCCCAAGGGTGCAGAGAAGGTGGGGGTTGCAGGTGGCTTCTGAGTGGTTGATGGAACAAGTGGGAAGAGTGTGATGGAGACGATGATGTTGGGGATGGGGGAACTGTTTCACCCTAAAACCACAGCTACTATATTGCTGAACATTCTGGGCTGGTCCTCGTTTCTGGGATTGGTCCTTTGTCCAACTACGTTCTGGATTTGGGATCTGGGATTTGGGATTTTGCTCCCAGGGCCTCTGTACTTAGGGCTAGAAGACACTACATGTACAGAGTTCATTTGTTCATTGGTTTCCCCTATTTGCTTGCTTTCTCTCCACCCCTTAAGAAACTCTTAGAGAATTATGCTAACCTTATTTGTGTGCCTGCGGCTCCCCTCCCTGATATGGGGAGAAAAGGCTGTTGGGAGGTGAGACATCTGGGGATATTTAGAGCTAGAAGAGGGGTTGAAGTTGTGCAGAGGGGCTGTGTACCCTGTGTGCGTGTTGGGAGTGAGGCTTCCGTATTAAAGCACAACACCTTCTCAGTTTTAGCAGAGGAGCAAAGAAAGTGGCACACTGAAGCCCAAACTTTGACCTTCTCTCTTGAAGTTTTACAATTTCATTTTTAGGGCTACTGATTAGAGAAGGAGCAGAGGACCCCTGGAGCCAGGTACAGGGATAGCAGCAGTGACAGGGAAGTCAGAAGGTCTCAAGAGAGGAGAGGACAGTCTCTCTAATCAGGATGCTATTGCAGCTGCTGGTGCGTTTTGGCTAGGAGACTTCCTGGAGCTCCCTGTGGCAGCTTCGGAAAGTTCAGATTCGACAAAGGCAAGGTGAGGAGTTTCTGGCTGAAAGGAGTTGCCACTGGCTTGAATACAATGGGGAGAACTTTTTTCCCTTGGGCTGTTTTCGGTAGGATGAGTATCATAGCCCTGGGTCTTTGCGAGACTGTTATCATGTAAAATAGAGAAAGATGAAAGGGTTTTAGCAGGGGAAGTGTGCGCTTCACCCTGCAACCGTAAACAGAGTAGTTGAACAACCAGAGTAGTTGAACAACGGGCTGTGCATACACTTGTTGTGTCAAGTGTTTATTAAGGCTCTATTCATCTATGACTTAGGGTCTTGGTGTGTGTGTGTGTGTGTGTGTGTGTGTGTGTGTGTGTGTGTGTGTGTGTGTGTGTAGGAGGGGTGTTGATCCTCGTCAACTTGAATCAGTGGGTTGTAAACCACAGTATGGACTGTTGTCACAATCTGAAGTGCTGTGTTTGTGTGCTAAGTCTCTTCTTGCCCAGCACTCCGCCTTGGAAACCGGCATGCTGACCATTGCCGTACCTGTTACTTCAACTGGCAGGGACTGTAGAACTAATGGAAGTTCTCTGGGGGTCCAGGATGGTATGCGGCAGAGAACAGGGGATCCAGACTGTGCCGCTGTGCTTGATCTCTCAGATTTTTGGTCCCTCCCCCCACCCCGCACTTTTTCAACTTCAGTGGATTGAATCAGGTGATCCATTGCCAACTGCTTTGTAAACTACCAGGTTCTGTACAAATGATTAAGTCCAGGCTTGGTGCTCAGTCTTGTGGAAGACACGAAGTATAACCGTACCTTTAAGGAATCTACCACCTAGTTTGAAGGTTAGTGGCGTAGATAATATATGACACGCCAAGTCTTTACTTTGGTGAAGGCTTTAAAAAAATTATTATGAAGAATTTCAGACCCTGGCTGGTGTAGTCAGTGGATTGAGTGTGGGCTGCGAAACAAGGGTGGCTGGTTCAATTCCCAGTCAGGGCATGTGCCTGGGTTGCAGGCCAGGTCCCTAGTAAGGGGTGTGTGAGAGGCAACCCACACACTGATGTTTCTCTCCCTCTCTTTCTCCTTTCCTTCCCCTCTGTCTAAAAATAAATAAATAAAATCTTAAAAAACAAAATTTCAGCTCTGACCAGTGTGGCTCAGCTGGTTGAGTATCATCCCACAAAGCAAAAGGTCGCTGGTTCGGTTCCTGGTCAAGGCACATGCCTGGGTTGTAGGCCTGGTCTCTGGTTGGGGTGCATGCGAGAAGCAGCTGATCCATGTTTCTCTCACACATCAATGTTTCCCTCTCTTTCTTCCTCCCTTCTCCCTCTCTGAAAATAAATTAAAAAGTTAAAAAATAATTTCAATATATATAAAAGTAGAAATGTTGTTAGTTAATAAGGATCGATGTACTCATCACCCACCTTGAACAGCCATTAGTCCATGGCCCGTACTGCCCTAATTGTACCTCCATCTTTCTTGTTATTTTGAAATAAATCCCAGATACCTTACCAATTGATCTATAAATTGTTCAATATGTAGCTCTACAAGATAGGGACTCAGAAAAAATATAGCCATGGTACCACTATTGCAATTAAAAGTCCCTTAATATTACCATGTATCCTGGCAGTGTTCATATTTCCAGTTGTTTAGGAGGGCATTCTGCCCTGGGAGGCCTGGCCGGGGTGTGAGTGCTTTTGATTGAGGGGAAGGTGATTGACAGAGGCAGTGACATTTGAGCTGAACCTTGGAAGAGAGGCTCAGGAAAGGTTCGAGCCGGAGGGATTACGGAGCTTTAGCCCTCATTTTACAGCACAGCCACTCCGTCTGTGGGGCTCCAGCTCCAAGGCTCCCTCATGGAGGCTTCTTGTGCAAACTCTGCGCCCTGATTCTCTAATTGGTAAATGGGAGTTCTAACTCTCCCACTTTTCTCCCCAGTTCCAGGACCATCCAGGAGCTTGAGGTCCGCAGGCCTGGGAGAATTCCTAGGAGGCTGTTCTACTCCCAGCCCCTCCCCTGTTCCTGGCCCCTGAGGCCAGTTTGGAGCAAAACAGGATGCATTCAGGATGAGCGTCTTTCCCAACTTGTCATCTAATCGCCATGGCCCAGCTTGGAGCTTCCTCTCTCATTCATGATAAAAACCCTCACTGTCTCGCTTTTCCCTCCCGCCCCAGTAAGGGTGTGCTGACTTCCTCTGTATCCGGGCCAGCCCTCCTCCACCCTCGTGTGGGGCTAAGGGAGAACTTCCCTCATCCGGGCCTCTCTTCCCACCTCCCCAGAGCAGGCTGTGAGAGGGACGGACAGACCCCACAAGTGCTCTCCCTGTCTGAGGCCTCCTGCTCTTGGGCTGTCCTTGGGAAAGGAGTGGCTTTTTCCCAACAAGCCTGGGGTCCTGCCACTGCTTGGTTAATGATTGAACTACATAATAACCACCTTGGAAAGTCACCTCTTGGGGATGGCCATTAACCAATTCCTTGTCTACCTCAGGCCTTAAAGGGACCCCATCCTGAACCGTCACCTTCCCCCAAGGGGACATTAACAAACATTCAGTCATGGGAACTTCTGAGGCCAATTAAACTTCTGCCCCTGCGTCTTCGCTTGGGCAAACAGAAGTAGTTATCCACATTACTTCAAGGACACACATTCAGCTTAAGTAGTGAAGGAATTGAGTTGACAGGGATTCCGATGGGCAGTGGGGTGAGGGTTTTTTTAGACATCAGAGTTGGGGGGCAGGGTAAGGGTGTTTCCAGGAGCAGTTGACCACCCTGGCTCATTTGAAAAGTCTGAAAGAGTGAGGAGTGCCCACGCAGGGGGTCTGTCATTACTTGGGGTGGGATGGGGCCACATATATGTCTGTTTCAGCACAGCTATGGGTTCCTCCACACCAGGCTGGGATGTGAGCTTCCAGCCACACTATTGCTACCAGGCTACAAGAGGAGACCTTCCTCAGAGAGCCTGCATGTTGACAGGCAGTGGGAGTTGGGAAGGGTCAGGCTAAGACCCAGGTCCAATTTAGAAAGCTCTAGAGCACAAGCCATTTTCCGCAGTGTCAGCGAGAAGACAAGGAATCAACATTTCACGAACCCTGTGGGCCTCACTGTAGAGTTGGGAAACCTGGCTTCTAGGTGTGCCTCTCCATAGCTACCTCTTCATGAATGATACTAGAGAAGACTTTTGCTTTCTCTGGGCCTCAGTTCCAACATCTTTAAAATGGGAAGAGCAGCTGGCACAGACTTAGCGGTCTCCCAGGCTCCCTTCCAGCTATGAAAGTATATGTTCCCAGTCAAGACCCTTTTCCTACCCATAAGGCAAAGGTAAGCTGGCTTCAAATTCTGACAGGCCCGGTCACTAAATATCCTTACCTGGCTGATCAGTTTGGGTTTGCGAGGTATCGCACTGCCACGGCTTGGGTTTTCCTTGAGCATGGGCTTTCGTGCGGTTTGATCTCTAGTCCCTCCCCATGTTTGTGTCTGTCCCAGCGGGCCACCCTCTGACCCATGGAACTGCAAGTTAATGAGTGACCTGTTCCCCCTGGGTAGTACCAGCCCAAGGTGCTGCTGGGATCCCAGGTCTGTGTGGGAACCAGCTGAGGGCCTAGTCAGCTCAAGTCACCTTTACGCTTTCTCCCATAATGCCCCAGAGGCAGGAAGTGGACAGAGCTCAGTGAAGAAGGGCCTTTAGAGGGTATTCGGTCCAACTCTCCTTCTGCAGTTGGGGTCTTCCCGCCAAACACTTGTGCAATTCCTGTCCATGCATCTTCAATACCTAGGAGTACATACAGTGTTTCAAGGCAGTTGCATCCATCCATAGAATGTCCAAAAGTTTTATTTTATGTTGAGTTGAACTCTGTCCCTCTGTGAGTTCTACCCCTGGGCCCTTGCTCTTCTCCCTGTGACCACCTAGACCCTGTCTGCTCTCTCTGACCTTCAGATTTCTGAGGACAGAACCCAAGTTTCCCTGCATCTTCTCTAGGCCAAACAGCCTCAGCTCTTCCAGGTGACCCTCCAGGGACCTGAGAGCAGTCCCCTTCCCAGCCTCATTACTGTTCTCTGCATACACTACTGTTTGTAGCCTTTGGGGTAGGAAACGGGGCTCTAGAAGCTCCTCGCTGTCCTCTGTTTATGTCTGGCCTGAATTTTTCCAGAAGAATTCTCCATGATCTTTTTCTGAACTTCAGAATCCTGGGTCCAAGCACCTCCTACAGCTCTCTCTGATTTGTCTGTCATTCAGGTCCAGCCAGCTCCCATGACTGGGGGACCCTTGGAGGGGAAAAGGCCACCTTCCTGTGCCCTCATAGCACAGGGCAGTCCCGGTGAGAGGAGGCACGCCCCTTGCTGAGCTGACCGCAGTGCACTGCGTGGCGGCTGCCAGTGTATACTGCTTTCCTGCCACTTGCTTTCTTTTCTTGAGCTGGTGGGGGTTGGGGGAAGGGGATATTTTAAGGAGCATTGAAGCCGGAAATGAGTATGAGCCATGCCCACAGTGGAGCCTAGAAGGGTGAATCAGACAGGGAGAAACACCAACCCAGTCATTCCTCTTGTAGCAGCCAGTGACCATGACAACGATGAATCCTCCCATGTCTTTCAAGTGTCCCAGGCACTTTCACTTCCATGGTCCCATTCTGATGTCAGTGGAGCCCAGTAAGATAGATGGTGTGAGCCTCGTGATCTCCACCTGAGGCCCCGGCAGGGGGAAGGACACGGTCTCCGGGGAGGGAGAAGCTGGAACCCAGGTCCCCTGACACTCAGTCCTCCCTATTTCCCGCAAACCACCCCTGCCAGCCAAGGCAGCAGAGGAAGCTGTGTCCAGGCTGCACGCTGTTCCCATGGTTGAGGGAGCAACCTCCCGGGGAGGTGGCCGAGGATTTCCTGTTCTTTATCTGGGCTTGCCAAAGGCTGGCTGTCCGAGGTGTGAGAGAGGCGCTGGCAGCCAGCGTTTCTGCTCCAGGCTGAGGTCAGTGCAGCTGGGGCAGGGGCAGGGGCAGGGGCAGGGAGCTTGTGAAGCCCTTGACCCAGACATCTGACCTGAGTGGCTCCCACCTGAGTAGGGCCCTCTAACTGGGAAAAACAAAGAGGGGCATGGGGACCTGAGTTGTACTCATGGTTCCTGGGGCAGGAGAGAGTCATGAAGAGTGGGTGCTGGTATACGCAACACTGTGTGACACTGGGCAAATGACTTAACACCTGTGAGCCTCCATTGGGTCAGCTCTAAAATGGAGATATGTGCCTACGTCGTGGGGTTGTTCAGTATTCAAGCCAACAATATGAACGGAATTCTTGTTGTCGTTCTTTAGTAGTACTTTTTTCACCGAACTGGGGATGTGCTGTGCTCGAACCTGCCACCTCCTTTGCCTTGGGTCTGGACTTTCCTGTCACTTCAGAGTCTACCTCCTCCATCCAGAAAAGCTGTCCCTGGCCATGCTCACCCACAGGGCCTTCCTCTGGCCTCCTTTACTGGCAGTTGTGCCACTGCAACAGGCTGTAGTACCGGTGAAACACCAGGAACAATAGTGAACGCTTCTAGATTCTTGATACATTTGAGGTTACTTAGCTCCCATGACAGTGCTATAAGGTAGGCCCTCATCATCCCCGTTTTACACACGAATATAAATGAGGCAAGGAAAGGTTACATGAGGAACGTATCCAAACTCATGCAGATGGGGAGTGATGCAGTTGGGATCACCACCCAGGCCGACTGACCCCACCCCCCACACCCTTAGCCTCTCCTCGTCCTTTCCAGATGCCTGCACAGGAGGTAAGAGCTGAGGCTTAGGTTTCCCTTCTGCCCCTGACTGCTCATCACACCCACCAGCGATCAGTCTCTCCTGGGCAGACAGTACCTAGATCTATTGTCTGACCCCTCCCCAGGTGGACAGATGGACAGGAGAGAAAACTTGAAGGGCTGGGTATTGATGCTCTGAAGCAGAGCTGCCCTGAAGTGGGGGGCGGTGTGCAGGAGGGGTATGCGGGGGCAGGTACTTCTGCCGGCAGCAGCAGGCTCACTTGATTAGTACCTTCAGCATTGGCGGGTGTACACCAGGGTGCTGGGTGGCATCAGGGAAGAGAGGCATTTTAATGAGCTGTCTTGACGACTGGGTTGCATTATTTAGAAGATGTGGGTGGTTAGGGATAGGCAGG
>PVJI01030532.1:0-14094 GCA_004026765.1 Micronycteris hirsuta | reverse complement strand
GGGATTTTAACACCCCACAATGGATAGATCTTCCAAGCAGAAAATCAACAAGGAGACAGTAGCCTGAAATAACTAATTAGATCAAATGGATTTCATTGATATCTTCAGAGCATTTCACCCCAAAGCAGCAGAATACACATACTTTTCCAGTGTACATGGAATGTTTTCTAGGATAGACCACATGTTAGGGCACAAAACAAGTCTCAATAAATGTAAGAAGATTGAAATCATATCAAGCATCTTCTCTGACCACAATGCTATGAAACTAGAAATCAATCACAAGAATACTGAAAAACACAAAGACATGGAATCTAAATAACATGTTATTACACAATGAATGGGTCAATAACAAGTTCAAGGAAGAAATCAAAAGATACCTTGAAACAAATGAAAATGAGGACACAGCAATCCAAAATCTGTTTGGCACTGGAAAAGCAATCCTAGGAGGGAAATTCATAGCATTAAGGCCTATCTCAAAAGACAAGAAAAGCCCGGCTGGTGTAGCTCAGTGGATTGAGTGTGGGCTGGGAACCAGAGGGTCCCGGTTCGATTCCCAGTCGGGGCACATGCCTAGGTTGTGGGCCAGGTCCCCAATGAGGGCCATGTGAGAGGCAACCGTACATTGCTCTTTCTCCCTCCCTTCTCCTCTCTCTGAAAATAAATAAATAAAATGTTAAAAAAAAAAAAGACAAGAAAAATCTCAAATAAGCAATCTAACTTTACACTTAAAGGAACTTGACTAACACCCCTCCTTCTCAAACTATTTTCTAAAATTCAAGAAGAGGGAAGGCTCCCAAACTCATTTTAAAAGGCCAGCTTCATCCTAATTCCAAAACCAGATAAAGACACTACAAAGAAAGAAAATTATAGGCCAATATCCCTGATGAACATAAACGCCAAAATCCTCAACAAAATATTAGCAAACCGAAAACAGCAACACATCAAGAAGATCATATACCATTATCAAGTGGGATTTATTCCAGGGATGCAAGTTGGTACAACATTCACAAATCAATAATATGATTCACCACACAAACAAAGTGAAGGATAAATAACATATGATCATATCCATAGATGCAGAAAACGCATTTGATAAAATCCAGCACTCATTTATGATTAAAAAACTCTCAGCAAAATGGGAATAGAGGGAACATAGCTAAACATAATAAAGGCCACATATGACAAACCCACTGCAGGCATCATACTCAATGGGCAAAAACTACAAGTGTTCCCCTCAAGATCAGGAACAATACAGGGATGTCAGATTTCACCTCTCTTATTCAACATAGTACTAGAAGTCCTAGCCACAGCAATTAGAGAAGAAATAAAAGGCATCCAAATGGAAAAAGTAGTAAAACTGTCTTTATTTGCAGATGACATAATACTGTACAGGGAACTCTAAAGCAATCTATAGATTCAACACAATTCTTATCAACATTCCAATGACATATTTCACAGTAGAACAAATATTTCAAAATTTTATATGGAAACACAAAAGGCCCCACATAGCAATAGCAATCCTAAGAAAGAAGAACAAAGTTGGAGTAATCACACCACCTAATATCAAACTATAATAAAAAACCATAGTAACCAAAACAGCATGGTACTGGCATAAAAATAGACACATAGATAAATGGAGCAGAATAGAGAGCCCATAAATTAACCCACACCTTTATAGTCAATTAATATTTGACAGAGGAAGCAAGCACATACAGTGGACTAAAGATAGTTTATTTAATAAGTGGTGTTGGGAAAATTGGACAGATATGTGCATAAAAATGAAACTAGACCACCTTGTTATACCACACACAAGAATAAATTCAAAATGAATCAAAGACTTAAATGTTAGATCCGAAACCATAAAAATCCTAGGAAAAAAACATAGGCAGCAAAATCTCAGACATTGCTAGTAGCAATATTTTGTTGGATATATCTCCCCAGGCAAGGGAAACAAGAAAAAAACAAACAAATGAAACTACCTCAAACTAAAAAGATTTTGCACAGCAAAGGAAATCATCAACAAAATGAAAAAACAACCACAGAATGGGAGAACATATTTGCCGACATATCTGATATCCAAAATGTATAAAATACATACAAAACTCAACACCAAACAAACAAACCCAATTAAAAAATGGGCAAAGGACCTGAATAGACACCACTCCAAGGAGGATGTACAGATGGTCAATACGCATATGAAAAGATGCTCAACATCTCTAATCTCCAGAGAAATCCAAATTAAAACTATAATGAGATACCATCTCACACCTGTCAAAATGGCTATCATCAATAAATCAATAAACAACAAGTGCTGGTAAGGATGTGGAGAAAGCAGAACCCTTTTGCACTGTTGGTGAGAATGCAGATTAGTGTGGCAACTGTGAAAAGCAGTGTGGAGATATCTCAGGAAATTAGAAGCAGACCTGCCTTTTGACCCAGCAATCCCACTTCTAGGATTATATCTGAAGGAACCCAAAACACTAATTTGAAAGAACATAAGCACCACTATGTACATTGCAGTGTTACTTACAATCACCAAGATACGGAAGCAGCCCAAGTGTCCATCATTAGATGAGTGGATAAAACAACTATGGGACATTTACACAATGGAATACTACTCAACCATAAAAAAAAAAGAAAAATTTACCCTTTGTGACAGTGTGGATGAACCTGAAGAACATTATGCTAAGTGAAATAAGCCAGTCAGAGAAAGACAAATACCATATGATTTCATTCATATGTGGAATCTAATGAACAAACTGAACTAAGAAGGAAAATGGGGACAGACTCATGGGGAAAATGGGGACAGAAAGAGAGCAGGATGACAGCTAGTGGGGTGTGGGGTTAGGATGCGGAGGGATTGAACAAAAAGGAAAAAGGACTCATGGACATGGACAACAGTGTGGTGATTGCTGGGGGGGAGGGTGAATAAGTGGACTAAATGGTAATGGAAAAAAATACAATAAAGTTTAAAAACAAGAAATTCTACAGAGATGTGATGTGAGAGACTTTCAGGAACCTGGCCTCTGTAGGTAAAAATGGGAAAAACATGACATTAAAGATCACTACAAAAACCAAGGAAGAAAATGAAGACAGTGTCATATGATAGACACTCTGTGAAAGGGAAAAGGATAGAGAAAAATTAAGCCTATTCCAAATCTCAAACTGAAGAAGAAAACTCTTCCTGGAGTAAAACTATGGGGATACAGTATGTGTGGAAAAGTCTTCACGCATCATTCATCCCATAATATGCACATCAGTTGTCACATGGGACACAAGCCATCTGAGTATCAGAAATGTGGAGATAAAATAGCTATGGTACATTTACACAATGGAATACTACGCAGCCATTAAAAAGAAGGAAATCTTATCCTTTGTGATAGCATGGATGGACCTGGAGAATATTATGCTAGGCAAAATAAGCCAGTCAGAGAAAGACAAATACCATATGATTTCAGTTATATGTGCAATCTAATGAACAAACTGAACTAACAAGCAAAATAGAGACGGACTCATAGAGAGCAGACTGACAGCTCTGGGTGGGGTGGTTAGGAGGTAGAAGGATCAAGGGGGGAAAAAGCCCATGGACAGGGACAACAGTGTGGTGACTACAGAGGGGAGGGGGATGGGTGGAGGTGGAAGACGGTATAAGGGGGATAAGTGGTCATGGAAAAAATACAATAAAAATCCTTTTCAGAACAAGAAATATGGAGAGAAGCCATGGAGATGTGATGCATGTGGGAGAGATCTTCAGTTTTCTCCAGTGCTTTGGAAATCATGACAGAAATTGTAATGAAGAAAAACCCTATAAAAGCAAGGAATGTAGGAAAGCTCTCATGTGGCTCCAAATCCATCAGCCATACTGCAGAAGGTCTTCATTAATGTAAGGTCCTTATAAATATAAGGGAAAACCTTTAGCTCTTCAACTTCATTTCTAATATGCAAAAAAAAACCACACTGAAGCCCTGGCTGGTATGGCTCATTTGGTTGGAGCATTGTCTCATAACCAAAGAGTTGTGGATATGATTCCCAGTCAGGGCTCATGCTTAGGTTGTGGGTTCAACCCCTGGTCTGGCACATACAACCCTGGGTTCTGGGCACATATCGGAAGCAACTGGTCGATATTTCTCTCTCGCATTGATGTTTCTCTCTCTCTTCCTCTCTCCCTCTTCCTCTTTCCCTTCTTTTCTCTCTAAAAAAGCAATGGAAAAAAAATGTCCGGGTGAAAATTAAAAAAAAAGAACAACCCTACAATGAAGAGTGTAAAAAAAAAAAATGCAAAAGAGCATTCAGGTATCCCAGTCATCTTTGAAGATGTAGAAATCACAGTGCAGAGAAACTCTATGAATGTAAGGAATGTGGAAAGGCCTGAAGATATTCCAGTTCCTTACAAACACATCAGAGGAGTTTCAAACACTACAATTCCTTGCCAGGACACCAAATGTTTCACACTGGAAATAAACCCTATGAATGTAAAATAATAATAATAATAAGTAAAGCATTCAATGTTCCCAGTCTTCTTCAAATACATGAAAGAACTTCCCTGGCCAGGTGGCTCAGTTGGTTGGAGTGTCGTTCTGTACACCACAATGTTGTAGGTTCGATTCCCAGTCAGGGTGAATATGTGAGGAAACTGACTGATGTTTCTCTCACATCAATGTTTCTCTCTCTCGCTCTCTCTCAAATCAATAATTTTTTTTAAATGAAAGAGCTCACATTGCAGAGAAACGGTATGAATGTAAAAAGTGTTGAAAAACCTTTAGATATTCCAGTGTGTGACAAATGCACAGAAGGACTTGTACTGAAGAGAAACGCTGTAAATGTAGAACATGTGGCAAAGCATCCGGGTCTCAGTAGTCTTCAAATACAGGAAAGAGTCCTGGCTGGTGTAGCTCAGTAGATTGAGCGTGGGCTGGGAACCAGAAGGTCCCGGTTCAATTCCCAGTCAGGGCACATGCCTGGGTTGCAGGCCAGGTCCCCTGTGGGGGCCATGTGAGAGGCAACCATACATTGCTGTTTCTCTCCCTCTCTGTCTCCCTCCCTTCACCTCTCTCTAAAATAAATAAATAAAATCTTAAAAAAAAATACAGGAAAGAAACCCTATGAATGTAAAACATGTGGAAAAGCCTTCAGATCTTATATTTCCTTATAAACCCAAGAAAGGAGTCACACAGGAAAAAACCCTATGAATGTAAACATTGTAGGTAAAGCCTACGGAGAACCCAGTTCCTTATGAAAACACGAAAGAACTCACACCTGAGAAAAGCCCTGTGAATGTAAGGAATGTGGAAAAGCCTTCATTTGCAACAATTTTTTTCAAAATTGTAACATGGGAGTGTACAATGCAGAGAAATCATATACATGTGAAGAATGTAGAAAAATCTTCAGTCTTTCCTAGTTTTTCCAAAGACAAAAAAGGACTCACTGGATCAAACCTCTCGTTTAGTATAGGAAAGACTTCAATTAGCCCTCATCCTTACATGTAAAACTCCCACCAAAAAGAAATAAAAATGTAAATAATGTGAGAAGGCTTGATGGAAATTAATTCATGTGTAATATTTCAGAAAACTTTGGACATTGAAAAGTTGTTATTTTTTTTTTTAAGATTTCATTTTTATTTATTTTTAGAGAGAGGGGATGGAAGGGAGACAGAGAGGGAGAGAAACAGCAATGTACGGTTGCCTCTCACGTGGCCCTGGCCCGCAATCCAGGCATGTGCCCTGACTGGGAATTGAACCAGGACCCTCTGGTTCCCAGCCCGCGCTCAATCCACTGAGCTACACCAGCCAGGGCTGAAAAGTTGTTATTAAAAGAGCAGATAATAACGACAATATAAACAGAGTCACTTTAAAATGGAGTCAGAGCCGCCATTCCAGAGGAACTGCCTTGCAGGCCTTATTCCCGGGCAAAACAATCTTTGAACTGGGCCCAACCACCATGTCTGCTTTTCTGTTATCTTCCTGTTTGCAAATAAAGCAGGAGAGCAGACATTATGGCTACCTGACTGAAAATTAAAACTTTTTTTTTAAGATTTTATTTATTTATTTTTAGAAAGAGGGGAAGGGAGGGAGAAAGAAAGGGAGAAAAACATCAGTGTATGGTTGCCCACTGGGGACCTGGCCTGCAACCCAGGAATGTGCCCTGACTGGGCACCAACCCGGCGACCCTTTGGTTCACAGGCCGGCACTCAATCCATTGAGAAACAGCAGCCGGGGCCGTTCTTTATTTTTTTAACTTTCTCTTATTATTGATTTTTAGAGCAAGGGAGAGAAACATCAATTTGTTGTTCCACTTATTTATGCATTCGCTGGTTGATTCTTGTATGTGCCCTGACCAGGATCAAATCCACAACCTTGGCGTATCAGGATGACAGTCTAACCAGCTGAGCTGCCCTCCAGGGCAGCATATTCTTTGGAGTGAGCTTCACTGTGTTACCCTATCTGCACCTATAGAAATCCCTTCCTTTTGTTGGTGTACTAATAATCCCCTTGCCCATTCTCATGTTAAAAAATACTTGCCTTCACCTCCTCGTGGGAACACTTTTTGAGTTTTTACCTGCATCAGTGCTTCTCAAATAGTTATTCTTTTGGATCTCAAATAAATGCTTGTTGCCTCTCACCTTGCCTCTTTTTTTTTTTTTTCCTTGTTAACAGAACTGAAGATGGCTCCAGGTTTAGGTCCTCAGCATCGGGAGAATGAAGTTGCCAACTGACTGGAGAGTGGGGAAAGCATGGGAGAAGCAGATGGAGGGCAAACAAAAGGTGGTAGTTTGGGACATGTTAAGCTTGAGATGCTGTGATATTATGATTTATAATAAGAAATATATATTTGCTGGTCCCATTTCTGGCACGGAGCTCTCAAAACCATTGGAATTCCTAAATGATCAAAGCAATAAAGGTGTCATAATATTTATAACAAAACCCTCTCAACCACAATTCAGTTCATGTTAATGAAGTGAGGGTGGATGAAGGCTGGTTGCCAGGGAAACCAGCCCTGTGGTTAGAGGGTTAGAACTCTCCCAAGGGATTCAAGAGGGGGCAGGAGGTTGAATGATCCTCACTGTCCAATGATTTAATCAATCATGCCTGTGTGAGAAAGCTTACATTTAAAAAAAAGAGAAAAAGTTCAGTGTTAAGAGAGCTTCTGAGCCGGTGAACATGTGGAGATTCAGAGATGTGTCACACCTGGGAGGCCGGCACCCTTCCCCAAGTAACTCGCCATATCATTTCCAGCTGACTGTTCCTGAGTTACAGCACTTTATAATACCAGTTATCTAGTAAGTAAACTGTTTCTCTGAGCCACCGTAGCAAATTAATCGAACTCAAAGAGGTCGTGGCAACCTCTGATACATAGCCAGTCAGAAGCACAGGTAGTGACCTGGACTTGTGTTTGGCGGCAGAAGTGAATGCAGACTCAATAAGAATAAGCCCTTAACCTGTGGGATCTGCACTGCCTCCAGGTAGCTTGTGTCAGAGTTTAGGTGAATTGCAGGACACCTTGCTGGTGGAGAAATTGCTTTGGTGTGGGGGAAAAAAACACAGGAGAATTGGAATTGGTGTCAGAATTAGAGATGCTATTTATTTATTTGTTTATTTGTTTATTTATCTTCGAGGTGCTTTTTAGACGAAACCTCTTCTGTTCCCACTCCATGCTCTGTCCCTTGGCAAGTTTATCTGCACCCAAGGCATAGGCTTCCATCTGTATGTTTCTGACTCAGGCTGCCAATCCAGCCCCACCCTCTGAGCTATAGATATGTATATCCAACTACTCCGATATTCCCACATAACCATTTCAAAGGAATGTCTAAAACTAAGCTTGCAATAGCTACATACCCACCCTCTCCCCAACAATCTGGGCCTCCTCCTCTCCCTGGTCCATTGTATCCAATCCCTCAGGGCCTGACTCCTCTACAGCCGAAGTTTCTCACAAATTCATCCCCTTCTCCTGTCTCCCCACCACCTCATTCCTCAGAGCTCACTGTTCCTTTCACCTACTTTGTTGTTTTTTACACACCATACGATGTCTCCACCTGGATGGACCACAGTGCCATAGGACCGAGCTAGAACAGCGCCTGGACAGCGTAAGTACTAACTACGTTCACGCTGACTGAAGGGATGAGTGTACACTTTCACCACCCTGGTCCAGGAGAGAGCTGTAGTTAAAAGCAGCAGCCCTAAAACCAGACTTCCTGGATTCTAGCCCTTATCAGTTTTATCATCTCCAGCAAGTTTTGTAATTTCTCTGTGTCTTGGTTTCTCTGTCTGCAAAATGGAAATAACAGAAGCACTTCCTTCATTGCATTGTGGGGAGTTAATACATACAAAATATTCAGACAAGCGCCTGATATAGATTAAATACTTGGTTAAAAATTAGCTATTAGCCCTGGCTGGTATGGCTCAGTGGATTGAGCACTGGACTGCGAAGCAAAGGGTCGCTGGTTCAATTCCCAGTCAGGGCACATGCCTGGGTTGCGGGCTGGGTTCCCAAGTGGGGGACACTTGAGAGGCAACCACACATTGATGTTTCACTCCCTCTCTTTCTCCTTCCCTTCCCCTTTCTCTAAAAATAAATAAATAAATAAAATCTTTTTAAAAATTAGCTATTATTTGCTTAAAATTACCTCCTCATTAGTCTCCCTTCATCTACTCTACCCCTCTCTCTTTTCCATATCGAAAATTGAGATTTTTCAAAATGCAAACCTGATTATATCACACCAACAATTGCGCACACACACACACATACACACACTCATATCACCAAAAAAAAAAACATTTAGGGGCGACCAATCCTTAGCATGTCCCCCGAGATCCTGCGCATCTCTCCAGGTTTGTCTCTCGTCTCCACCTTGCTCTTGGGCTTTACCCACACTCACTTTCCCTCAGTAACTCAGGGCCTTTACATATGATGAGAAGCCCTTCTTCCCACCAACTCCACTCTCACCTCTTCTCTTTACCTGGACAACTTCTGTTCATCTTGTAGATTTGAGTTCAAGTGTCACTTCCACAAGGATATGCTCCACTCCCAGTCTAAGTCAGGTTTCTTTGTTAAAAATTACCACAGATGTGATCCCTCCTTAGTTTGTAATTGTCTACTTGTTTGTGTGCTCAAGTGTTTATTTTCTGTCTTCTCCTCTACCTCTAAACTGAAAGCCCCATAAAATCAGAAAATATATATGTTGCTATTCTTTTTATTGCAGCATCTACTGTGAATGGCACCTACAAGGTACCATTATGAATGAATGAATGAATGAACAAATGAGTCTACACAGAAGCAACCGCAGTCACCATACAGGGTATGTAAAGGGCACTCTTGGCCCTTCATAGTTATTGGGACTGAGACACAGCAAGAGCCTCTGCCCTTCAGGCAGTCCACACAGAGTTAGTAAAAGATGATGTGAGTCACAGGGCTAATGGTCACCAGCAGTGTGTCCTTGGCTAAGTCTCATCACCTCTGATATCTTCATCTGTAAAATGTGATCGTGATTCCTCTTTCACAGGGCTGTCAGGAGGACCAATGAGACTTGAATGAGAAAGTGTTTTTAAAACTTTTTTTTAAAGATTTTATTTATTTGTTTTTAGACAGAAGGGAAGGGAGGGAGAAAGAGAGGGAGGGCAATATCGATGTGTGGTTGCCTCTCACGTGGCCCCCACTGGGGACCTGGCCTGCAACCCGGGCATGTGCCCTGACTAGGAATCGAACCCTTTGGTTTGCAGCCTGCACTCAATCGCTGAGCTACACCAGCCAGGGCTTAAAAGTTTTAACATTGGATAAACAGAAAGAATTGTTTAGTTTTTCAAAAGGAATTACTAGAAATCTAAATGGAAAGAAAAAACAAATGTACAGGAAGTACAAAAGCTGGCACAGGTGGTTTTTTGTTTCCTACCCAATATAGCAAAATAAACCAGATTCTCACCCTAAGGAATGACAAGTCTGGCTACAGATGGGTTTGACAGGCAAAATTCACTGGGCACCCACCACCTTAGACCCAAGTGGCTTAAATACCAGGTTGGGCCCGTGTGAAACCCCAGAGAGACTCTTCTCAGTGCTACTGTGGGACCTACTTCTGACCCTCTCCCCTGCTCTGCTCAGGCCTTGCGCAGGCTGTCTGGTCCCTGGACTCCTGGGTGAGGGAGGAAGGCTTGCCCTTCTCTGGCCCCACCACTCCCCAGGGAGGTCTCGGGCTGGGCTGCCTGATCCTGCAGTGGCAGCTTTTGTCCCTCTGGGGCCTATCTGGCTCCAGGCCCTGAAGGCCAAGCCCTGATTGATGTTAAGATTCTCTGACCTCTGCTGAAGCTCAGTGTTTTCCCCAACACTTTAGGTTGGAGCTTAAGTCTCCTAGAAACAATCTTGTAACTGGGGTCACATGCTCTCTCATTTCCTGCCAGCTGCTCTGAAGTCTTGGAAGCATGAGGCACTGAGCTCCAGACATGTACCAGAGCACGGAATGGGGCATAGCCACTTCTCTCAAAGAAACAGCAGCAGTGTTCTCAGGAACAGGGCTGGGGTTGGCCCACCAGACTCTCTCTCACCCACTACTCCCCGCACCCACCCTCTTTTAAGAAAGATTCAATGTAGATGGAAAAATGAGGAGCCAGTCATTGGAAGGGAGGTGGCAGGAAGGAAGTGCCTCCAGTATTTCTCATGGCATCTCGGGACCACTCTGTGGCTTTGAGAAGCCACCTCCTCCACTATGCCAAGGCCTTGGCATCTGATTGTTGTCTCTGTCCTATTCTCCAAGGTCCCTTTATCCCCCTACTTGATCTGCTTCTCTCCTATTTCCATTCCAGTTCAGCTCATCCCTACTCCAAAGCCCACCCAGGTTTCCCTACTCTACATCCCCAATGCCCCCGATGCTCTCTAAAGCAATGGTCTTCACGGGGTTTTCTCCTGTGCTCCCTAAATAAATTTTGAGTTCCAGCCAAGATGGAGGCATAGGTAGATATAGTTTGCCAACTTGCACAATCAAAAGAAGGACAACAACAAATTAAAAAACAAAAAATAACCATGACTGCCAGAAAATCAAACTGTACAACCACCAAGGAGTTAAAGAAGAGACATTCATCCAGACCAGTAGGAGGGGTAGAGATGGGCAGCTGGGGTGGAGAAGACTTGCGGCAAGGTGGAGGCTGGAGGACCAGGGCAGGTGAGGCAGTGTCTGGCAGAGTGAGTGGTCCCACATTTGCATGTGGGTAAACCAGGAGGAACAACTAGGGATCGAGAGGAAGACTGCGCAACCCAGGGTTCCAGCCCAGGGAAATAAAGCCTCAAAACCTCTGACTGGAAAAACCTGGGAGGCTTGAGGTGGTGGGAGAAACTTCAAGACTCACAGGAGAGTTTGTTGGAGAGACCCCAGGGTCCTAGAATGTACACAAACCCACCTACCCAGGCATCTGCACCAGAAGGGCCCAATTTGCTTGTGGGTAACAGAAGTGACTGAAAGCCAGCAGAAAGCAGAGCAAGCATCACTGTTCCCTCTCTGACCCCTCCCCCACATACAGTGCCAAAGCTCAGGGAAGTGGGTTACCCCACCCTGGCGAATACCTATGGCTCTATCCCTTACAATGTAACAGGTGCACTGAGACAAAGAAATATGGCCCAAATGAAAAGACAGAACAAAACTCCAGAAAAAGAACTAAGCAACAAGGAGATAGCCAATTTATCAGATGCAGAGTTTAAAACACTGGTAGTCAAGATGCTCACAGAAATGATTGAGTATGGATGCACAATGAAGGAAGAAGTGAAGGCTATACAAAGTGAAATAAGGAAAACTATACAGGGAACTAACAGTGAAGGGATTCACTGGGATTCAAAAAAACTGGGATTCAAATCAACTATTTGGAACAAAAGGGAGAAATAAACATTCAACCAGAACAGAATGAAGAAACAAGATTTCAAAAAAATGAGGAGAGATTAGGAACCTCTGGAACAACTTTAAACATTCCAACATCCGAGTCATAGGGGTGCCAGAAGGAGAAGAGGAAGAGCAAGAAATTGAAAACCCATTTAAAAAAATAGTGAAAGAGCCCGGTTGGTGTAGCTCAGTGGATTGAGCGCGGGCTGGGAACCAAAAGGTCCCAGTTTGATTCCCAGTCAGGGCCTTGGGTTGCAGCCAGGGTTGCGGGCCAGGTCCCCAGTGAGGGCCATGTGAGAGGCAACCATACATTGCTGTTTCTCCCTCTCTTTCTCCCTTCCTTCTCTTCTCTCTAAAAATAAATTTAAAAAAAAATAGTGAAAGAAAACTTCCCCAGTCTGACAAAGGAAATAGACATGCAAGTCCAGGAAGCTCAGAGAATCCCAAACAACTTGGACCCAAAGAGGAGCAAACCAAGACATATCATAATTAAATTACCCAAGATTAAAGATAAGGAGAGAATCTTAAAAGCAGCAAGAGAAAAAGAGAGTTACCTACAAAGGAGTTCCATAAGACTATCAGCTGATTTCTCAAAAGAAACCTCGCAGGCAAGAAGGGGCTGGAAAGAAGTATTCAAAGTCACGAAAGGCAAGGACCTACGTCCAAGATTCCTCTGTCTAGCAAAACTATCATTTAGAATAGAAAGGCAGACAAAGTGCTTCCCAGATAAGGTCAAGTTAAAGGAGTTCATCATCACCAAGCCCTTATTGTATGAAATGTTAAAGTTACTTATCTAAGAAAAAGAAGAAGATCAAAACATGAACAGTAAAATGACAACAAACTCACAACTATCAACACCTGAACCTAAAAAAAAACAAAAACAAAAAAACAAATAGCAAACAACTAGAACAGGAACAGAATCACAGAAATGGAGATCACATAGAGGGTTATCAGTGGGGAAGGAGAAGAAGGAGAATGGGGGAAAAGGTACAGGGAATAAGAAGCATAATTGGCTCGGCTGCTGTGGCTCAGTGGATTGAGTGCCGAGAGCGCTGGTCTATGAACCAAAGAGTTGCCGGCTCACTTGCCAGTCAGGGCACATGCCTGGGTTGCGGGCCAGGCATCTAGTTGGGGGCTGCAATGTATTTCTTGCACTTTGATGTTTTCTTCTGTTTTTCTATCTCCCTTCCCCTCTCTCTAAAAATAAATAATTTTTTTTTTAAAGAGTATGTGCCTTGGCTGGTGTCACTCAGTGGATTGAATGTCAGCCTGTGAACCAATGGGTAACCGTTCAATTCCCAGTCAGGGCACATGCCTGGGTTGCTGGCCAGGTCCCCAGTAGTGGGGGCGCAAGAGGCAACCACACATTGAGGTTTCTCTCCCTCCTTCCCTTCTCTCTCTAGAAATAAATAAATAAAATCTTTTAAAAAATTAAATTAAAAAAGTATGTTATAAACCCATTTTCTCTTTCTGTCTCTGAACCTCTTGAGCAAGTGAGGTCTCTGACTCTCTCATGTATGTGAGCTTCCATATATATGTATGTATTAAATTTAATTATTTCCTCTTGTTAATCTGTCTCATGTCTATTTGATTATTAGACCAGCTAAAGGAACCTTGAGGGTAGCAGCAGTTTCTTCCTCCCCCAACATGGTCATATTTATATTATATATATTTATTTATTAATTATTTTTTAATTACAGTTGACATTCAATATTATATATATCTCAATGGATAATAGAGGGTATCACACCATTGTGATGTATAGATGTCATCAAGGACACATTTAAAATAGTCTTAATGGGAGAAACCCGGAAAGAAAGCAGGGCGCAACCCATCTGCGCAGATTGAGAGCAAGTGAGGGGGTGGAGTCTGCGGCCAGAGGAACTCCCGGCTTCACAGGAAAGTTCGCTGGGGAGACCCTCGGGGGATTGGAGCTGTGCAGCCCATCCACCGACCCCCTGGAGCGACCCCTGGAGCCAGCACAGAGGGGCCCGAAGTGCTTGCAGGAGGCGGTGTGGGTGCGGAGAGCGGAGCAGGCGCCATTGTGCGCTCAGGTCCCGCCCCCAGAGGCTACGTCCCAGCACAACTACCGGGAACTTCCCTGCACAGGGGATCCTCAAGACTCCGCCCTCCTTACAGTAACAGGATCACCGAGGGGGAAAAAAAATGGCCCAAAGAAAGGGACAAATCAAAACCCCAAAGCTAACCGATCAAGAGATAGCCAACCTATCAGATGCACAGTT
>PVJI01030531.1:0-14097 GCA_004026765.1 Micronycteris hirsuta | reverse complement strand
AAGAGTACTGTGTATTCATAAACAGGCCAAACTTATCTTTAATGTTACAACGCAGGATAGTAATTACCTTTAGGGAGTAAGGGACCAGTTGCTGGATATAGGGCATGAAGGATTCCCATAGGTTGTTGTTAGTGATTTTATCCCTTGACCTGGGAAGAGGTTACATGGACCTGTTTACTTTCTGAAAATTTATTTAGCTGTATATTCATTATTTATATATCTGTGTTAAGTATGTTTTTATAAATAGATTAAATATAAACTCAAACTGGATCAAAAAGATTGTAAAGTTATATATAAAATAACATGTATAAGATGAAGTGATTATACTGATATATAGTGATTATATATAAAGTTTCCCAAACAATGCATTGAAGAACCCCAGGGTGTCTTGGAGAACACAGTGATACCATGGGCTATTTTAAAACACAATCACCAACTTACACCATACACAAAAATAAATTCGAGGTGGATAAAAGACTTAAATATAAGTCATGACACCATAAAAGTCTTAGAGGGGAATATAGGCAGGAAAATCTCACATATCCTAGGCAGCAATATTTTCACTGATATGTCCCCTAGAGCAAGGGACATACAAAAATAAAAAAATGAAATGTCATCAAAATTAAAAGCTTCTGCATGGCTAAAGAAAATATCAGCAAAATGAAAAGGGAACCAATCATATGGGAAAACATATTTGCAAACGATACCTCAGACAAGAGTTTGATCTCCAAAATAGATAAAGAACTCACATGACTCCACTCCAGGAAGACAAACAATCCAATTAAACTATGGCCAAAGGACCTGAACAGACACTTCTTCAAGGAGGACATACAGAGGGCCCAGAGAAATATGAAAAGATGCTCAGCATCACTAGCCATCAGAAAGATGCAACTTAAAACCACAATGAAATACCACCTCACACCAGTCAGAATGGCCATCATAAACAAATCAATAAACAAGTGCTGGCATGGTTGTGGAGAAAAGGGAACCCTAGTGACTTTTGATGGGAATGCAGACTGGTGCAGCCACTGTGGAAGATGGTATGGAATTTCCTCAGAAAACTGGAAATGGAACTGCCTTTTGACCCAGCAATTCCATTGCTGGGACTATAGCCTAGGAATCCTGAAATACCAATTCAAAAGAACCTATGGACCCCAATGTTCATAGCAGCAGAATTTACAATAGCCAAGTGCTGGAAACAATGTAGGTGCCCATCAGTAAATGAATGGATCAAAAAACTGTGGTACATTTACATGATGGAATACTATGCAGAAGAAAGAAGGCGCTTTATTAAAAAAAAAAAAAAAGAATATTGTTATTCACAGTTGAGGGTGAGCAGGCATGTGTGGATAGTGGCAGCCTCCCAGCACACCTGGTTCCACAACCCAGGCTGGTTTTCCACATGTAGCTAATGTATGGAAGCACCACAGGCCAAGTGGCAAATTTCTGTAGTATCCAGGAGCTCTACACCAAGATTGCAGGTGTATTTGAGATCTTGCTCTCCGAGGTTTAAGATATAAGATGCCAGAGGAGTAAGTGAAAGTTTTACTAACCTCCTCCCAGGATCAGTCTGGAATTGCAACTAAGTTGCAGAGAAATCATCTGGAATAACCAATTGAACACCAGCTTGCACACAGAGACAGAAGAAAATACTTCAGTATAATGTGAGTGGTAGGGAGTGTGGAGGAGATATGAAAGGACTGGTTGGGCTTCCATGAGAGGCAGCTGAAGTGCCAGAGGAATGGATATTTCAGTGGCCCAGGAGTTTCCCCTGAGGAGTGTAGGGTCTAAACCCCAGGTTGGATCCCCAGCCTACAACACCAGAAGATGAAAGGAACCCAGAAAACATCCAGCTGTGAAAAGCAGAAGTTCTATCAGCCGGAGAGAGATGGCTCTAGACACAGAGAGCCTTTTAAAGGGCTGAAGCACAAAATTTCATTTGCAGCCACTTACCCTGAGTGCTGGCAAAAGGAGAGCAGAGTGGACTAGAGACACTTAAGGAAAGTCTGGAGTTGGTGGCTCTGGGGAGGAAACCGAGGAAACAGCACAGCTGCCAGGATCCATGTACTGGGTCATTCTCCATACTGCCAGAGCTATCTCTCTCAGGCAGAACACTCCTCTCTGAATGGCATCTGCCTTAAGAGAAGCAATAACCCTGCCCAAAGGAATTACTCTTCTCCACCCTGTGGTGCCTTATCCTGATTGCTGATTACAGAAAGATTACATCAACCATTGATGGGTTAACAGCTGATTAGTTTAACATCTAAGCTAGAAAATACAAAGAAGCAGCCACTGTGGGAAGACAGAGAAATAGACCTCAAAAGAATGAACAAGAGAATTTTCCAGAAGAACTAGATGAAATGGAGGTAAGCAATTTATTATGTAGAGAGTTTAGAGCAATGACTATAAGGATATGCAACAGCATAAAAAAAAGATATACAAACCATAAAAAAGTCAAAAAATAAAGAATGCAATATCTGAGATAAATAATACACTGGAAGGAATAAACAGTAGGTTAGATTAAGCAGAGAATTGAATTAGTGTTTTGGAAGATAAATTAGCAAAAAAACAATCAGGCAGAGCAGCAAAAAGAAAAAAGAATTTTAAAAATGAGGAGAACTTACAAAATATTTTCAACAACATGAAGCATAACAACATCCACATTATGGAAATACCAGAAGGAGAAAGCAAGGGAGAGTAGCAAGGGATCGAGAACATATTTGAGGAAATAATAACAAAAACTTTCCTAATTTGGTGAAGCAAAAAGTCACACAAGTCCACGAAGCTCAAAGAGTCCCAAACAAATTGGACCAAAAGAGGCCTACACCTAGACACATTATAATTAAAATGACATGGCTTAAAGATAATGAGAGTATCCTAACAGCCACAAGAGAAAAGCAGATAATTATCTACAAAGGAGCACCAATTACACTACCATTTGATTACTCTTCAGAAACATTTCAGGCCGGAAGGTAGTGGTGTGAAATAGTCAATATGATGAAAAGCAAGTACCTACAACCAAGGCTACTTCACCCTGCAAGGCTATCATTTAAAATCAAAGGAGAGATAAGAAGTTTCCCAGACAAGAAAAAGCTAAAGGATTTGTTAACACCAAACCAATATTGCAATAAATGTTAAGGAGCTTGCTTTAAGAAGAAAAAGAAGAAGAAGAAAAGGATAAAAAACAAACAAACAAACAAAAAAAAACAGAGGAAAGCAGTCTAACAATAAAACGGCACTACAATGTACTTATCAATAATCACTTTAAATATAAATGGCTTAAGTGCTCCAGCCAAAAAATAGAGGGTACTGAATGGATAAAAAAACAAGACCTGTATATATGCTGCCACCAAAAGACTATCTAAGATCAAAAGATACACACAGACTAAAGGTGAAGTGTTAGAAAAAGATATTTCATGCAAAAAAAGCAGGGTAGCAATAATTATATATGACAAAATACAGTTTAAAACCAAGTCTATAATAAGAGACAAAGAAGGATACCACATAACGATAAAGGGAATAATCCAACAAGAGGATATAACTCTAGTAAACATTTATGCACCCAACATAGGAGGGCCTAAATATGTGAAGCAAATCTTAATGGACATAAAAGGAGAGACTGACAGAAATATAGTCATAGTTGGGGATTTAACACCCCATTGACTTAAATGGTTAAATGTTCCAGGCTGACAACCAACAAGGAGACAGTGGCCTTAAACAACACACTAGATCAAATAATTTAATTGATATCTTCATAGCATTTCACCCCAAAGCAGCAGAATATACATACTTTTCAAGTTCACATGGAATGTTTTCTAGGATAGACTGATGTTAGGACACAAAGTAGGTCTCAATTAATTTAAGAAGATTGAAATCATATCAAGTATCTGATCTGACCACAATGCTATGGAACTAGAAATGAACCACAAGAAGTACACTGAAAAACATGCAAAGACATGGAAGCTAAATACTATGTTATTAAAAAACAAATGGGTCAACAATGAGATCAAGGAAGAAATCAAAAGATACCTTGAAACAAATGGAAATGAGGGCAAAACAACTCACAATCTGTGGGATGCTGAAAAGCAATCCTAAGTGAGAAATTCATACCATTACAGGTCTATCTCAGAAAACAAGAAAAAGATCAAATATAGAATCTAACCTCACACATAAAGGAACTTGAACAGGAGCAACAAACAAAGTTTAATGTGAGTAGAAGGAAGGAAATAATAAAGATTAGAGCAGATATAAATGAAATAGAGTCTAAAAAAATGACACAAAGGATCAATGAATCCAAGAGCTGGTTCTTTGAAAAGATAAACAAGATTGACAAACCTTTAACCAGATTCTTTAAGAAAAAAAGAGAAAACATGCAAATAAATAAAATCAGAAATGAAAGAGGAGAAATAACAACTGACACCAAAGAAATACAAAGAATTGTAAGAAAATATTATGAATCACGATATGTCAACAAACTGGGCAACCTGGAATGAAATGGATAAATTCCCAGAAACATACGATGCTCCAAAACTAAATCAGGAAGAATCAGAGAATCTTAATGGACAGATTACACCTACTGAAATTGAAGCAGTAATCAAAAAATTCCAGACAAACAAAAGCCCTGGAGCAGTGGACTCAGAGGTGAATTATACCAAACATTCCAAGAAGAACTAACACCTCTCCTTGTCAAACTATTTCATAAATTCAAGAGGAGGGAAGGCTCCCAAAATCATTTTATAGTGTCAACATTATTCTATTTCCAAAATCAGATAAAGACACTACAAAAAAAGCAAATTATAGGCCAGTGTCACTGATGAACATAGATGATAAAATCCTTAACAAAATATTAGCAAACCAAAAACAGCAATGCATCAAAAAAATCATATACCATGATCAAGTGGGATTTATTCTAAGAGCAAGGATAGTACAACAGTCACAAATCAATAAATGTGATTCACCACACAAACAAAATGAAGGATAAAAACCACATTATTATATCAGTAGATGCAGAAAAAGCTTTTGATAAAATCCAGCATCCATTTATGATAAAAACACTCAGTAACCTGGGAATAGAGGAGACATACCTAAACATAATAGAGGTTATATTTTACAAAACTACTGCCAGCATCATACTCTATGCACAAAAACTACAAGTGTTCCCCTTATAGTCGGAAACAATACAAGGATGTCGGCTTTCACCTCTCTTATTCAACATAGTACTGGAAAATCCTAACAACAGAAATCAGACAAGAAGAAATAAAAGGCATCCAAATTGGAAAGGAAGAAGTAAAACTGTCTTTATTTGCAGATGACATGATACTGTACATAGAGAACCGCAAAGATTCCACCAAGAAACGGTTAGAACTGAGAAATGAATTCAGCAAAGTAGCAGGATATAAAATTAATATTCAGAAATCAGTTACATTTTTATATGCCAATAGTAAACTAACAGAAAGGGAAACTAAAACAATCCCATTCACAGTTGTTTCAAAAGGTATAAAATATCTAGGAATAAACCTAACCAAGGACGTAAAACACCTGTACTCAGAAAATTATAAGACATTGAAGAAAGAATTTAAGGAATATATAAATAAATAGAAGCACATATCATGTTCATGGATAGGATGAATTAACATCTTTAAAATTTCCATACTACCCAAAGCAATATATAGATTCAACACAATTCTTATCAAGATTGCAATGACATATTTCACAGGACTAGAACAAATATTTCAAAAATTGACATGGAACCACAAAAGGCTCCATATAGCAACAGTGATCCTTAAAAAAAAAGAAAGAAAATAGTTGGAGGAATCGCCCTACCTAATATCAAACTATACTATAAGGCCATAGTAATCAAAACTTGATGGTACTGGCATAAAAATAGACATATAGATCAATGGAACAGAATAGAGGGCCCCCAAATAAACCCACACCTTTATAATCAACTAATATTTGACTAAGGGAGCAAGCACATTCAGTGGGCTAAAGATAGCAATTCATTCAATAAATGGTGTCAGGAAAATTGGACAGATATATGCAGAAAAAGGAAACTTGACCACCTTCTTACACCACACACAAAATAAATTAAAAATGATCAAATACTTAAATGTTCTACCCCAAACAATAAAAATACTAGAAGAAAACATAAACTGCAAAATCTCAGACATTGCTCGTAGAAATTTTTTATTGGATATATCTCCCCAGGCAAGGGAAACAAAAGAAAAAAAAACGAATGGGACTACATAAAACTAAAAACTTATTGCACAGCAAGGGAAATCATCAGCAAAATAAAAAAGACAATCCACAGAAAGAGAGAACATACTCACTGATATATCTGACAAGGGGATAATATCCAAAATTTAGAAAGTACTTGCAAAACTCAACAGCAAAGAAAAGCAAACAACCCAATTAAAAAATGGGCAAAGGAATTGAATAAACACTTCTACAAAGAGGGTACAGATGGCCGATAGACATACGAAAAGATGCTCAGCATCACTAATCATCAGAGAAATGCAAATAAAAACCATAATGAGATACCATCTCACACCTGTCAGCATGGCTATCATCAATAAATCAAAAAACAAGTGTTGGCAAGGATGTGGTGAAAGGGGAACCCTTTTGCAGTATTGATGTTAATGCAGATTGGTACAACCACTGTGGAAAGCAGTATGGAGTTATTAAAAAAAATTAAAATGGATCTGCCTTCTGACCCAGTAATCCCATTTCTGGGAATATATCTGAAGGAACCCAAAACACTAATTCAAAGGAACATAAGCACCCATATGTTCATTGCAGTGTTATTTACAATCACCAAGATATGAAAGCAGCCCAAGTGTCCATGAATAGATGAGTGGATAAAAAAAACTATGAGACATTTACACAATGCAATTCCACTCAGCAGTAAAAAAGAAGAAAATTTTACCCTTTGCAATAGTATGGATGGACCTGGAGAACATGATGCTAAGTGAAATAAGCCAGTCAGAGAAAGACAAATACCATATGATTTCACCCATATGTGGAACTTAACAAACCGAACTAACAGGCAACACAGAGACAGACTCATAGATGGAGAACAAGTGATAGCTAATGGGTGGGAGGGGAGGTTAGGGGGTGAGGGATTGAGAAAAAGGGAAAGGACTGCTGGACATGGACCACAGGGTGGTGATTGCTGTGGGGAAGGGGTATAAGGGGAATACATAGCAATGGAAAATATAATAAAGATTATATATTTTAAATAAATTAATAAATATAAAAAGAAAATTCAAAAAATATTGTGATTCAGCATTGCAGTTTCTTATGTGGACTCCCTAGTTGTTAAAGCTAGTTTATATTAATACACTTTAAATGCTTGGTGTATTTGACTGCAACCTAATATTAGAGGCATGCTGCGTACTAAGCCCTAATATTAGTGGCTGGGCGGTTCTGGCTCTGACACTTATTAGCCATGTGACGTTGAGCTAGTTACTTAACCTTTCTGAGCCTCGACATCCTTTACTACAAAATGGAGGAAAAAAATACCCAATTTCAAAAGTTCTTATAAAGATTGTGAACCATGTATCAGTCCCAAGAGTGTGCCTATGCAGCCTCGGGATAGACATGCTTCCTCTTAGTCGAGCATATACTCTTTTGAATTAGTGTTTTAGGTTTCTTCAAATAAATTGTCAGATGTAATCTACTCAGCCATAAGAAGTGAAATTTCTGGGTCGTAAGGCAGTTCCATATTTTATTTTTAATAACTCCACAATGCTTTCCACAGTGGCTACACCAATCTGCACTCTCACCAATAGTGCAGAAGGGTTCCCCTTTCTCCACATCCTTTCCAGCACTTGTTGTTTGTTGATTTATTGATAATAGCCATTGTGACCAGTATGAAGCAATATCTCAATGTGGTGTTAATTTGCATTTCTCTGATGATGAGTGATACTGAACATCTTGTCATATGTCTATTGGTCCTCTATATGTCCTCTTTGGAGAAGTGTCTGTTCAGGTTCATAGCAGTGTTATCTACAATAGTCAAGATTTAGAAGCAGCCCAAGTGTCCATCAGTTGATGAGTGGATAAAACAGCTATGGCACAGTTGCACAGTGGAATACTACTTAGCCATAAAAAAGAAAAGTTTACCCTTTACCTGGAAGGTATTATGCTAAGCGAAATAAGCCAGTCAGAGAAGGACAAATACCACATGATTTCACTGATATGTGGAAGCTAATGAAAAAACTGAATTGACAAGCAAAACAGAGACAGACTCATAGATAGCAATTCGACAGTTCTGATAGGATAGAATGGGGGTAGATGAATCGAGCAAAAAGAAAATGAACTCATGGATATGGACAACAGTATTTGGACAACAGTGATTGAGGAAAGGGGAACAGGTGTGTGGAGATAGAAGTGGTATGAGGGGGATAAGTGTTAGTGGAAAAATACTATAAAATTATTTAAAATGATAAATAAATAAATACAACAAATTAAAATGAATTAACAAAGCACGTATGACTTGCTAACTAGAATTTAGGGTAGTCTATAGCACAGCATTCAATGATTGTAATGAATGATATTGAATGAGGATTTTTATACTTATAAGTACAAAAACAAATTAAATATTTAAAGGAATAGATAAGGAAGCAAGTATGACAGTAATTAGCAAATGAACCAAGCAACCACCACCACCAAATTGGGATTTCTTTATAAAATGTACAAGGAAAAGTAAAACAATTACTGTGGCAAAGGAGAATATCTCCAAACCAACCTGCATTTTTTTTTTTTTTTGGTAAATGATGTTACAGTTTTCCTTTGAAAGAATGACTATAACGTTTTATAAGATATTAGAATGTTTCCATGACTACAACTTCTGAAGGAAGGGGCTAACTTTTTTTAAACATGCATGTGCATTACTTAGCTCACATTATGTACCAAGCCAGATGGTTAATTGCTTTCTTAAAGACAGAAGTTTAAAAACAGAAATAAGGAAAGTAAAATTAAGGGCATCTTCTGATATGTCCCATCAGCTAGAGATAGTCTGTATGAGAAAGGTGAAGATAGTTTTCTATATTAAAGAGAGAAACTACTGTGACAAAGGGTTATTTGTACAATCCTATTACCAAGGCAATAACATTTTTTAAAGGATCTTTTTTTTAATATTTGTATTTATTTATTTATTTTAGAGAGAGGAAGGGAGGGACACAGAGAAGGAGAGAAACAGCAATGTATGGTTGCCTCTCACGTGGCCCTCACTGGGGACCCGGCCCGCAACCCAGGCCGGGACCCTCTGGTTCCCAGCCCGTGCTCAATCCACTGAGCTACACCAGTCAGGGCAGCAATAACATTTTTTAAAGTAAATCTCAGATCACCACTTTATAAATTTTGTTGTCAAATCTGCTTTTCTCAATATAATTTATTATTGTTATTTTTAAATTATTTTGTTGTTGTTCAAGTACAGTTGTCTGCATTTACCCCCCACCCCAGTCATCCCCATCTCCTTCCCCTGCTTCCATCCCCCCTTGGTTTTGTCCATGTGTCCTTTATAGTTATTCCTGAATACTCTTCTCCCATTCCCCCCCCATTACCCCCTCCCCCCTACCCTCTGGTTACAGTCAGATTGTCTCCTCCAGCAAAGGAACCCCTATGCCATTACTCTTGGCTTTGACTTACCCACCCAAAAGAAAAAAACCAAAAAACTTGGAATGAAAGACTTTATCAATAGGATTGTTAAGATTGTATATATGTTACCACATCTTCTTTACCCAATCATCTATCAAAGGACATTTCAGTTATTTCTATGTTTTGGTCCCTGTGAATATGCTGGAATTAACATAGTGGTACATATATCTTTGCAAATAAATATTTTCATACTTTTTGAGTAGATACCCAGAAGAGGTGTTGCTGAATCATTTGGTAACACTATTCTTAATTTTTTGAGGAGCCTCCATACTGTTGCCCATAGTGTCTGTACCAGTTTACATTCTTAGCAGCAATGAATGAGGGTTCCTTTTTTGCCACAACTTCCCTAACACTTATTATTATTTGACTTGTTGATTATGTTATAGTTATTCTAACAGGTGTGAGGTGGTCTCTCATAGTTCTGAGCACTTTTCATATATCTGATGGCCATTGGTATGTCTTCTTGGGAGAAGAGTCTTTTCAGGTCCTCTGCATATTTTTAAATTGGATTATTTGTTTGTTTGTTGTTGAGTTGCATGAGTTCTTTATATGTTTTATATATTAACCTCTTATCAGTGGTGTTTTTTGCAAATATCTTCTTCCATTCGATTAGTTGCTTTTTTGTTTTGTTGACAGTTACTTTTTTAAAAAATACTTTATTAATTTATTTTTAGAGAGAGGGAAGGGAAGGAGAAAGAGAGGGAAGGTAACAAAATATAAGAGAGAAACATCGATTCGGTTGCCTCTTTGCATGTGCCCCCGCCTGGCACCAAACCTGCAGCCCAGATATGTACCCTTACTAGAAATCAAACCAGTGACACTTTGCCCTGTGGAATCATACCCAACCAACAAAGCCACACCAGTCAGGGCAGTTGATGTTTACTTTTCCTGAGCAGAAGCTTTTTAGTTTGATATGGTTTCATTCATTTATTTTTGCCTTCTATTTCCTTTGTGTCAAATTCATAAAATCCACTCTAAAACCAATGGCCATAAGGTTAGCACCTCTTTTTTCTTTTATGTAACTTACTGTTTCAGGTCTTTGATCCATTCTGAGTTAATTTTTGTATATGGGGACAGATAGTAGTCTAGTTTTATTCTTTTGCATTTTGCTTTCCAATTTTCCCAGCACCATTTATTGAAAAGGCTTTCTGTTCTTTATTGCATGTTTTTGTCTGTTCTGTCAAAAATTATTTGTCCATGTACATGTGTGTTTATTTCTAGGTTCTCCATTCTGTTCCATTGGTTTGTGTGTCTGTTTTTCTGCCAATACCATGCTGTTTTGATTATTGTCATTTTGTAGCATCATATGAAGTCAGGGAGTGTGATACATCAGTTCTTTCTTTTCAGATTGCGTTGGCTATTTGGGGTCTTTGTGGTTCCATACAAATCTGATGAATTTTTGTCCTATTTCTTAAAAAAAAGTCATTGGGATTTTGAAGGTGAATTCATTAAATCTTTATATTGCTTTGGGTAATATGACCATTTTAACTGTGTTGATTCTTCCAATCCATGCATACAAAATACCTATTGATTTTTTGTGTCTTTTTAAATCTGTGTTAATGATATTTTATAGTTTTTAGTGCCCAGGTCCTTGAAATTCTTAACAAAGTTTATTCCTAGGTATTTTTATTATTTTTGTTACAATTGCAAAAAGAATTGCTTTTTTCCATTTCTTTTCCTGAAATTGTATTGTTAGTATATAGAAATGCAATGGATTTTTGTCCATTGATTATGGATCATGCAATTTTACTATATTTGTTTACGGTTTCTAATAGTTTTTTTGTGTGGAGTATTTAGGGTTTTTTATATAAAGAATCATGTCATCTGCAAAAAGTGACAATTTTACTACTTTATTCCCAATTGGATCCCTTTTATTTCTTTCCCTTGCCTGATTGCTCTGGCTAGGACTTTCAGTACTCTGTTGAATAAGAGTGGTGAGTGTGGACACCCCTCTCTGGTTCCTGATCTTAGAGGAAAAGCTTTCAGTGTTTTACCATTGGATAAGATATTAGCCCTGGCTGGTATAGCTCAGTGGACTGAGTGTGGGCTGCAAACCAAAGGGTCGCTGGTTTGATTCCCAGTCAGGGCACATGCCTGGGTTGCAGGCCAGGTCCCCAGTGGGGTCCATGTGAGATGCAACCACACATTGATGTTTCTCCCCATCTCTTTCTATCTCCTTCTGTCTAAAAAAAAAAAAAAAGATATTAGATGAGATTTATTACATCGAAGTACTTTCTTTCTTACCCATTTTATTGAGTGTTTTAATCATAAATGAATGTTATATCTTGTCAAATGCTTTTCCGCATCTATTGATATCATATGATTTTTATCCTTTATTTCGTTAATGTGGTGTGTTATATTGGGAGATTTGCATATGTTGAACCATCCTTGTGCTCCTGGAATGAATGTACTTAGCCATAGAGAAGATGAAACACTGCCATTTGTGACAACATAGGTGCTAAGCAAGATAAGTCAGAGAGACAACATCAAGAACCATATGATTTCACTCATATGTGGGATATAAAACTGAAAACAACCAACCAACCAACAAACAAAAACTTATAGACACACATAAGAGTATGGTGATTACCAGAGAAAAAGGGAGCTGGAGATAGTAAAGCATAAAGAGGGTCAAATATGTGGTGACAGATTTTACTTTGGGTGGTAGGTACACATGCAATGTACAGATGATGATTATAGAATTGGGCATTTGGAACTCACATAATTTTATTAACTCATGTCACCCCAATACATTTATTTTTTTAAATTGCTATGATTAATGAGGGTAAAGGAGAATTTTTTTTCTGGAAGTATGAGAAAGAAAGCTGATTCAACTATTTTTCAAATATTTTTTCAGGAAATTTTGAAGGGAGTCCATCTTGTAGATGAGGAAATTACTTCCAAGTTCTGCCTTCTCTATGCCAAAATAAAGAGAAATTGCTTGTAGTATGTAATCAGTTATAGTTTCCCCTCCAGGCCATCAATCTTAGCCAATAATATGCAGACAACTGTTTTCAAATGCTATTTTAAAGCATTGGCAAGGAGTTACAAATTCACAATATGACCACTGATCCAGTGACTCATTTTCACTACAGTTGTAGGTGAGTTTCAAATTCAGAAAAAGGTAATGTTATTTCCATTTTTATTCAGAGTATTAGTTAATAAGATTTCCATTCTTCTAATTAGGCAGCAGGTATTTATAGGGTTCTTAAGGTGTCTAATGGCTTTTAATGTGGCATGCAATAGATTTTGTGGACAATTTAAAGGAGATACAAAGACATCACAAGCAAGACATGGTCCCAGCCCACCTGTGAAGATAGTATCACAGAGAAGTACAGGTGCATAAACAATTCCATGTGTAGGATCCTTAAAGAAACACCCTTGATTTAGAGAGCCTATGAAAGGAGAATATTTAAGGAGCAGATTTGCTTACATATGACTTCTAGTGTTTCCATTGTTTTTCTTGCAGTTTGTTTCAGTTATTCATGAGAAGGAATAAGCAGAATTTCCTCCCATCACATGACCTTGAACTGATCATACTTTGCCTGTTCTGTGAATTCTTATGTTGGCACACATTTAGCTCAATAATTTTACCCTTTCTATCACCAAAAGGGAATTATTATGTAAATAGTCAAAGAAAATATATAACAGTCATTCTCAAAATTATTATGCACAAATATTGTCTGAGAGTAATTAAAATACTTTTAGTGATTTTTGATTCAATAGACCCCCACCCTCACACACTTTTATTTAATAGAAGAAGCTTGGATAATCTGTCTGATTCAATAGGTCTGAGATAAACAATGAAACTATGATTTTTAAGTTTCATTTTATGTGACTTTGTTGCAGGAAGCCCAGGACCACATGCTGAGATGTTCTGCTACTGAACAAGCTATTGAATGTAACAGAAATTCTGGTTTGGTGCTGTTTTTTAAAGAATTAAACACTGTAGCATTGTGTTGATGCTTGGTGTTCTTATTCAAAGACTGGGTTAGTTAGCTATTGATGTGAGTTTAAACTGACTAACCAAACTTTAGCAATCCATGAGTGATTTTCTTAGACATTCCTTAAATCCTCTTTTCATTTTTTAAATTTTGTTTTCTTAAGTTTTTCCAGCATAAAGCATATTAATATGTACCATATGTAAGTTAAAGGTGATGATTTGATGCATGCATGTAATATAAAATGATTACCCCAGTAAGGGTAGTTAACATCTCCTTCCCATCACATTATTATCAGTGTGTGTGTGTGTGTGTGGTGATAGCATTTAGGATTTACTCTCTTGATCTAGCAGTCCCATTTCTGGGGGATATATCCAAAGCAAATGAAGCCATTGTCTTGAAGGGATATCTGTACTCCCATGTTCATTACAGCATTATTTACAATGACCAAGGCGCAGAAACAAACTATCTGTTGATGAATAAATGGGTAAAAAAT
>PVJI01030530.1:0-14123 GCA_004026765.1 Micronycteris hirsuta | reverse complement strand
CGCTCCTGCCCTCCCCCTCCCCCATCTTATCTGCCATCTCTATCTGCTCAGGGGCCATGGCTTTGTGCTCCTTTGAAGCCATGACCCTTGCATTTTAGGCCACAAATACTCACCCCACGGTCATTTCCACCAGGAGGCTTCCGAGGCCTGTCACCCTCTCACGCCTCCCCCCATCAGTCACTACAGGTGCGGGTACGCCCGAACGCACACAGGTGCCTTTTCCTGGGAGAGAGGCGGGCCTATGCCTGCCCCCAGGGTCCCAAACCGTCCCAACCCAGCGACCCAGCGAGCAGAGGGAACCCCGCTCCCTTCCCTCCCGCTGCCTCCCTCCTCCACTCTGCCATCACCTCCAGGACTGGCCCACCGGTGTCTTGGGCTGTGGGGTCCACCGGATGGGAGTCCACACAGACGGTGGGAAGGGGGAGGTGTTAGCAAGGAAAAGAACAAAAGTGAGTGAAATTACTGCATTTTATTTACACCCCCGAGCCCACCAGTGAGGCTGAGCTCAGGACGGGACCCGGCTGGAACCTGGCTTGGATAACTTTGTCTCCAAGGCACGGCCCTCCTTCCCTGTCCATGCAACGTGGACAGTCACGCTGGCCCCTCATCTGCCCAGGGAGGAGGCTGAGAGGGGGCCGGTGACACTTTCTGAGCAGCTCAGGAGGCGGTGCCCACGAACCCCTTCCCTGGGGAGCCCGTGAGGCAAAGGCCCTGGCCCAGGCACTGCCGATGCAGGATGCACGAGAGCTGCCTGCCTGCAGGCCCAAAGCATTGCCCCACGAGCCCAACTGGCCACAGTCTCCGAACCCTGGTCCCCGCCGACAGGCCCTGCATGCCTCACTCGCTCCAAAGTTCCGCACGAGGCAAATAAGGGTTTGCTTCTCCCCACTCGCAAAGGGCGAGACTCCACCGTCAGGCCCGTTGGCAGCGGGAGCTCTGCAGGGACGGGCCACGGAGGCGTGTGCGGAGTGAAATAAGCCAGGCCGGGGCCCGGGGCACGGATGACAGCCGACATGTGCTGGCACTCACCGCGTACGTGCACTTACTGCGAGGGACGTGTGCATCCGGGAAGCTGTTGTAGAAAGTTCCAGCACACCACGGGATCCTTTTCAGGGACACTGCCCCCGGCCCCCGACTCCCGGCTCCAGAAACAATGCCAAGAAAGGCATCGGGAGTGCCCAGGCTCTCCCAGGCCTGGGGTTCCACCTCCAGCTCCCTCTCCTCCTGCTCCTTCCTCCTCCTCTTTGGGGTCATCCCTGCACAGCGGGTGACATCCTGGTGACAAGCGTACAGCTGATCCCACGTCGTCTGCATCACCGTCCGTCGCTGAAGGAGACACGACATGGCAGGTGGAGGCTGGAGCACCACCCCCGGGGGTCTCGGGCTCGCACCCCACGCTCGGGCCACGTGTGCCGGCCCAGGCCCGCCCTCCGCAGGGCTCCAGCCTCGCGCCGTCACCCACAGCCCGCAGCACCCGGCCGGGCCGGTTTCTGAGCTTCCAGCACAACCCAGGCGGACAGAGGAGGGCACACTGTTTATTTACCACAGGGCCTCGCCCTCCCCCGCACCCCGGGAACTGGGGCCACCCTCACCCCCGAGTGCCAACATCAGAAGAATGTGGACCGACCCTGCAGGCCCCGCAGCGTGCGGCCCGTGCGGCCCGGCCGGGCCCAGATCTCAAGGTCCGAGAGGCCAGGAATGCTGATGCAGAGATAAGCCGCTGGGAAGCCGGGTCTGGAGACAGGGAAGGGCCGGAGAGGACATTCCTGGCTCCCAGGGAGAGAAGGCCACCATTCCAAAGGGGGCAGAGGGCGTCCCGACGGGAGGGACGGCGGGTAGGACAGAAAGGAGCTCCCCAGTCCCCATTCTCACTTGCTTTTCACCTGTCCCTGCAGAGGGACCGCCTCTGAGACTATAACCGCCAGGCTCACAGCGCTGTCCCCAGGGTTAGCACACGGCCCCCGTCACCTGTGTCTGACCTCAGAGCACAGCGCGGGGACGCCCGCTTCCTCCTCAGGTCTCCCCTCTGGCCCCTCGCAGCTGTTTCCACGCACCTATCCCTGCGCCAGACTGTGGTCGCTTCACTAGATGGATGGTGCCCAAGTCGGTGACCTCCTAACGGCAGCAGGTCCCCGAGAGTGGCCCGAGTCTCGGGGGGCATCCGAGGGGCCGGGGCGGCCGCCCCCTTCACCCAGGAACGGTCCTCCTTGGTCCCCTCCTCCTCCCCGGTTTCACCTGTTCTCCTGAAACGCTGGTGTTTCTCACTATGCTCTCAGCCCTCCCGTCTCACTCCGTTCTCTCCAGGTCTGGCCCACTGGGCTTCACGCTTGTGGCTCACAAAATCTCTAAAATATGAACCACATACGCCTAATGCCTAGTCGGAGAGCCGCCTCTTTCACCCAAGCGTACGCGGCTGCAGGGGACCCAGCCGCGCTGGGGGTGCAGACGCCGCGCCTCGCAGGCGGGGGTCTCGCGGCCCGCTGCCTCCTGCTCCCACCCGCCCCAGATTTTCTCAGCAGTTTACTGAGGTATAAATCGCACACCAAACAATTCACCCACGTGCAGTGGACGAGTTACTGGGCTTTACATGTTCACCGACGTGTACAACCGTCACCACCATCAATTTTAAACCATTTTCACCACCCACCCCCCTCAAAAAAAAGACCTCAGGCCCGCTGGCCATCAGCCCCCTTTCCCCACTGCCCTCCCCCACGGCTGTCAGTAACCACGGCGACACTTCCTGTCCCTAGATGTGTCCATCCGTCCTGGACGCTGTGTACCAATCATGCATCCAGCCACTCTGCGGCGCGACCGTCACTGCATTCCTGGTCACCGCCCCCAGTGTCCCGTGTTCCGAGTGCCCCTTCGCCAGCTGCTGAGCACCCGGGCTGCTGCTACTTTTTGGGCTCTTGTGAATGACGCCGCCACAGACGTCCCCATACAGGTTCCTGTGCCGCCCGCCGATTTGAAACCAAATATATTTTTAGGCTTCAAACTCTGTTATCGTGACCTTTGCACACGCCTCATCCACAAACCATGTACACAAACTGAAAGTTAACAGTGAAAAACACCCGCCGTGACCATGCCCAGTGACCACACAGAAAACTCTCCGGGGACGAGGAGCCGTGAATTCCGAGGCGTGACGCGCAGCTCACCAGTGTCGTGAGTGCGCCACCCCCTGACGATTATTGAACAGAGGAAGTCAAGTCTCCTTGGGGACACGTCCCGTACCGGCAGGAACCAGGCGCACTTTCCAGCTGTGAGTTCGCGGCTCTGTGGGCACCTCGCTGTTCGCAGGAAGCACTCGGCTGGGGTCCTCTCCGCAGATGCAATCGCTGGGGCACCCTCAAAGTGACGGGGGGAGGAGTAAATGCAAGGATTCTGCACACGGCAAAGCCAGCCGACCTCTGCAAGCCCCGCCCCAAGCCGCTTCGGGGCGCCACAGCAGAAAGCCTGCCTCTCCCCAGACGTGCCCAGGCAGCCGCGGCACCAGCCGACCTGCGGGAGTCGCCCGGGAGGCGGGCGCACACCTGCCTTCCAGAGAAGCTGTGCAGGTCTGTGCGGGATGAAGCTCTGTCTGGCGCCCCTCGCCCGCCCTCCATTTCCCTTCACCGCTGGACCCCCTGCTCTGCAGAGGTCATCCCCCCCACCTCCTCCCCGACCCCATGCCCCCAGGCACCCTCTGCTCACCAACCACCCCATCAACCTGTAAGGCAGCAGCGCCCCCCCCCACCCCGCCAGTCACCTGCAGTCCTGCCCAGGCGCCCCCATCTGCCTGGCCCCGCCGTGTGCAATGCGCCCTCTCTGAGGGGCAGGGACGCCAGACAGACCAGGGACACCTCTGAGCCCTGTCACCGGCTGAAGAAGGACCAGATCTCCAGGACACGGGCAGGTTCACGGCTCAAGGCCGGGCATGAGGGTCACCTTGCGGGCGGCCTCTCCACCCACGGAGGGCAGAACTGACCCTGCAGTGTCTCTCTTAGCAGGCGGTGTGAAGATTAACTAACTGATGAGAGGTCCCTCACGGGGTGACTCGGGCAAACGAGAGTGAGGCCCCCCAACCCTGGCTGCCGCCACCACGGCAGGGGCCCCGGCCTGTCCCTGAGCCCTCCCTGCAGGCTCCCCGCACCACCCGCCTGACCGCCCTCTCCGCCGGTGCCCAGGTTCGCTCCTCCGGGGCTTCGCATCCCCTCCCCTGGTCCAGTTCTCCCCCAGGGTCTGCCCGGCGGGGGCCCCACTGCCAGACGGGCTCTGGATCCCCCGTCTCAACTGTCTTCTGCTGGCGCCCCACCTTCTTCCGGAACTCTCCACGTTGGGGACCCCAAAGCTCAGTCCTCCGACCCCATCTGGCCCCTGCCCACACTCCTGGCGTGCCAGCAAGGTCCCCTCTGTCCACGGTGGCCTCATGTGCCAGCAAGTGGACATCCCGACGAGGACAAACGCGCACTCCCTCCCGTCCCACGGGCCCGCAAACGCCCACCTTCCCGTGGCTCGTGCGCAAACACTCCGTATCACCCCGTCACGAAACCTGCCAGTTCCGCCTGCAAAACAGATCCAGACCCCGGCCCGTCCTTCCTCTCTCGGCCATCACGGACCCTGGTCAGAGGCACCACCTGCTCCTGTCAGGGCCACCGCGTGGCTCTGGCCTGCCCCCTGCTGCACACCTGCCCGGCCAGTCTGCTCCCCGGAAAGCGATGTGTTCAAACCCGGTCACGCCCTGTCCACCACCCCCACGCTCCACAGTGAGGACGGGCCGCACGGGCCGCACGCAGTCCAACGCCCTCACCTGCTCGACCTCGCCCTCCACATCCCCCGCACGGCTCGGCCCCAGGCACAGGGCTCACTGTAGCCCTGTCCTCTGACCGGAAACCCCTCCCTCCACCGAGCCCCGCAGGCAGCCGACTCGGTGCCTCCAGCTCTTTGCCGCCTCAAATCCTGCCTCCAGCACAGCCGCCCTCAGCTGGGCCAGGGCTCAGACGCAGGCGCCCGGCCCCCAGGAGGCTGGGGACAAGGGACAGCCAGGCACCCGAGGGTGAGGAAGAAGTACCCATTTACTGCGTGCGCCCTCTGGGCCCAGGCTGGGCCTGGGAAGAAGAGGTGGTCCTAAATCCATTGGGACCAAGTCACGCCTCTGAGACCCCCAGGCTTCAAGCAACTGAGCCTGAAAACCAAGGCCACCTGCTACCCACAGGGTGCCCTCTGGGGACCGCACTGCGGGGGGCGAGGGGGGGTTCTGCACCCCCTGCCCCAAGTCCTGGCCCAACACAGGCCCACACACCCTGCCGTAAGGTGGGCCTTGCCCTGGCTCCAGCCAGCGGCCGCCCGATGAGGGGCAGGTGGGGCTTTGCTGGTTTTTTCATGCCTAGTCACTGTGTTACGTCCCTCAACCTAAACTGGAGGAAAAGCACACCGATTTTTAGATTTCGCGGGTTCACCCGTGGGTGTTGACTGCGGAGCAGCTCCGAGCAGAAAGGGTGTGACGGTGGACGCTTCCCCGAGGTCCCGCTGGCTGCGGGGGGTCATCGCAGCCTGTCTGCCCTTTCTTCTCCCCGCCGACCCCAGCCAGCGTCCCGGCCAGGCCCTCTGAGCTGCGCAGAGAGAAAGCAAGACTGCGGGCAACCCAGGCCCTGTTTCCACAGTCAGCCTTGCTTGCCAGCCCGTGAGGAGCCCCCGGGGGAGCCCAGAGGGGCTGTGACACGGGGCGCTGGGGCCACACTGCCCCACTCAGGGGCACCAGGGAGCGCCCCGTCTCCCAAAAGCCAGCCCGGTACCGGACTGAGGAAGGACCGGGAGAAGGCAGGAAGCACCGAGCTCCAGGAAGCCCACAGGCCGCGGGGGCTGCTGCCCCTTCCCGGCTGGTCCCCTGTCCGGTCCGCAGTGACGCAAACCTGCCGGAGGAAGCTCGGGGCAGCTGCTTCCATGGTGACTGTGCACCTTGTGAAATGACCTCAGGACGTTTGCTAACGCTGGCGGACAGACAGGCCGGACTTCCTCCTCGCAGGCGTGTTCGTCTTCCCCTGGGCCTCAGACACGTCCACGGGGGCCACTCGGACGTGAAAGCCAAGCCGGCAGCTCTCCGCACGGACGCATGCCGACTTTCCATCTTTACCAGGACGCCCGTTCCCATCCGGAGTGCCACGGGCTTTCTTCCCAGTTCCCAGGAAACTGAGACTTCCTGCCACTCCCCAGTTAACACGGCTGACGTAATGACCCCGGCGTGTTCGGCCGCAGGATCCACACGGGAACAGGGGAGTCCTGAAGCGCCGCTACCGCGAGGCCTCCACTCCCAGCCTCGGGCCCTCCGCTCTCTCGGTTTGCTCTCCAGTCTTTCAAAGCAAACAAATTCAAAACTCTCAATTGTGCAAAACTTCAAAATCACAGCAAATCGTCTCCCTTTTTCCAAATATCACAAGACTGCTGCTTTACCAAGTATGCTCATTTTCAGTTTCTAAGAACAGGAAGAAATAGTTAAAGCACTTCACCAACCAGTCAGTGACTGGAAACAAGACCTAGCGACTCGTAGACACCTCTGAAAACCGGCTTAAAAGTGGACCAGTTACTAAGTAACTTTGCGTCCCTGCGTGCATTCCCTCCCAGCCTTCTCCCGGGCACTCAAATAACCCCCCGCAGCTCTCAGGGGGCTTTCTGCCCGGCTTTTCCCGGGTGCATGACAGGCCGACCCTGCAGACCGAGAGTGACTCAGCGCTTAGGTGGCCAGCACTGCCCGGCCGCCGCTGGACAGTCTGCAGGGTCACAAGGCCTCTCTGGACGGCAGCGCCAGGCTGGGGAGACCACAAGGCGAAAGGAACAAGACCGTCAGGAACGCAGAGCCGTCTGCTCTAGAGAGAGGCTGCCGTCCGCCCATTAGCATTTCAATGGCCCTGGCAGGAGCCCTGAGCCTCCCGGCAGAGGTGGGAGTGAGGGGAGCCAAGCTCGAACCTTCTTCTCCCACTGTTTTCATGAAGCCAGGTTCTTCCTCGTCAGGATAAACAGACGGGGGCTTCAGGCAGAGGGGCACCCCGGTCATTCACGGGAGGGCACGCACGCCGCACAGTTGGGGGTTTTGAGCTCGGCGCTGCCCCGGTGGCGTTTGTGCTGCTGGGTCCCAGACCTGACCGGCTACCAAAACCACGAGGGGGTCTTTGCACCTGGAGGCTGACAACCCCCTGCCCACCCGCCCCAACGCGGAAGGTGAGGGGGCAGCCGGGGACCTGTGACTTGCTCACGGGCCAGGAGCTGGGGCAGCAGCCGGCAGTGGAATCGCACCCCCCACCCCTACCCGCTGGATGGTGGTTGGATGCACGTTAGTATTTTTAAATTCTTGTAGTTTTTCAAATTCCCAGTGAAGTCCTGGCTTTGAGAAGTCACTTCAGGATGGGTGTGGCGTCCAAAGACCTTCGGTCGAAGCAACAGCCCCTGGCCCAGCCCAGGCCTGTTCTGTAACCTTTCCCAAAAACGCCTGGGAGGGGCTGCTCCAGTCCCAGGTCCCAGGCGAGGACGTGGTGGCTCTGAGAAGCCCAGCGTGCCAGAGACAGGAGTCTGCCACTGGTGTGGGGGTGGCTTGGTTATCGGAAGGGACCTGCAGGGGGGACCTGGATCAGCTGGAATCGTAGCAAACCTCCAGCCCAGCCCACTCCTCGCTGCTCGCAGTCCAGGAGCCCGGCCCGTACAAGGGGCACAGCAGCTCCCAGCCCCTCTGTGGAGGGGCTCCCGGTCTTGGCTCCCCCGAGGGCCCCACTGTCCCAGGAGCAGTCCCTTAGCTGCCTGAACGTTGCAGCTCCACTTCCGATTCAGAAACACGTTCACGTTGTGGGGACAGATGCTGCCGAGTGGGGGCGTGAGGCCGCGTGGGCCCTTTGAAAGGCTTCGCAGAGGACGTGGCTAGCAGCCGACTAAGGAGGGAGAGGAAGGCTCTGCTCAGCAGGGGAGGGAGGGCGTCCAGGCCAGGGCTCCCCCATGCAGGGGACGGTGCGGCCGCCATGTAGCCAGGTCGGGACGACCCGGACAAGGCCAAGAAGGGGGTTAGTCCTCACGAGGAGTTCAGACTTTGAAAGATGCCAAGGGAGCAGCGGAGTCCGGGCCCCAGGCTTCGCCTTAAGAAGTCGGGTCTCGTCACGGGCGAAGGGGCAGGTGGGAGCTGCTGACCAGGCCGGGCCCCCCACAAGCCGGGATCCTGAGGTTGAAGAAGGGATTTCTGGGGTCCAGGTGCGAGCTCTGGAGCCAGGCGGCCCACAGGCTGAGGGTGAGGAGAGGGGACAGGAGAGGACAGGCCGCCGGCCGGGCAGGGGCGAGAAAGGAGCCTGGTGAGCGAGAGACAGCATGCCCGGGTCTGGGCGTGCGGGGCTGCCGCGCCCACGGGCGGTGTTTCCTTGCACAGTCGGCTGGAAGCACAGTTTGAGGAAGGGCCCACGGGTCGCTCGGGACCATCGCTGGAGGTTCAGCACCGAGCGCAGGGGAGGGCGCGTCGACGGGGAACCACCAGCAGGGCAGAACTCCATTCGAAACGACAGCTCTGGTCCAGGCCAATCAGAAGCAGACAGCACTTACCGCTGCATAGAGAGCTGGCCACATGCCGGGCCGTGGGGTCGGGGAAGGGTCGCCGAGCAGGTGACACCTGAGCTGGGGGCTGTGAGGACGCCGCGGTGACCGAGAGCCGACTCCGTGCGAGGCTCCTGCCCAGCCTGACCGCGTGTCCCCTTCCACCCCACGACCACCCGGTGAGGTGGACACTGTCACTGTCCCGCCACCTGAACAGAGATGGCGGGTCACCCGCCCTCCCAGCTGGTCCATGGTGGAGACCTTGACCCGGACGCAGCTCCACACGGAGTCACGCGCTCAGCTGCCGTCAGAGAGACAGAGGCTGGAAACAACGGGCGAGAAGGGCAGCAGGCGGGGGCTGGGCCTCCTGTGGACCGTCCACGTGGGCGCTGACGGGCCACTTCCTGAACGTGGCCTTATTCGTGCCACACAGGCACCAAGTAAAGACAATGATGCGCAGGTATAGTGTGTGTGTGTGTACAGATGTGTACAGATCTATACATGTATATCCACATATGTGTATCTGTCTGTGTACACAGCTAGATCTCGAAAACCATGTTTGAGAAAGTACGCAGATCACAGAACAACAGGCATAGACGGAACCATTTCTACACATTCGAACCATAACACAACACGACCTGCTAACACGGGTGCACACGGCTGCACACACAATGTCTCAAAGGCACGTGTCAGGCAGAACACGGGCTCCGTGGGGTGAGGACGGAAGGGGGACCTGAGCTGCTCTCCGGGGTTCGTTGTCCAGAAACGTTGAAGCAGGCACAGCCAACAGGAGACCTGAATGAGGAGGGGCTCGGCCGCGCAGCTGCCGCTGAGATCGGGAGAGCGAGGCAGACGGGCGGACCCGCTGAGGAACTAAAAACGCAGCGCGCTCCTGGGAGGAAGGTTCGCTGTGTTAAGGAGACGCCCGAGTGACGTCCAGCGAGGGGCGAAGCCCACAACCCAGGGCGCTCCACCGCCGTCCTGGGAGAGTCGGGACTGACTGCTGTCTCTGTCTGCCCCTGGAACGAAACCAGGCCACCTTGACGGCCCCTGGGGAACCCGCCTGCACGGGAACCACACACCGTGCCCTCAGTGAGTCTCCCATGCTGAAGGACAGGTCGCTCGCTCTTTTTTAACTTAGTAGTTAGGGAGAGAGAGGAAGGGAAACTTCCATTTGTTCTTCCCCTATTGACACACTCCCCGGGCGGCAGACCCACACCCTGGCGTGTGGGGACTGCGCTCTGACCCACGGAGCCGCCCTGCCAGGCCGCAGGCGTCTCACTGGAATACGCGTTTCGAGCCAGCCTGAGGGTCCGATCTCTGGTGATCAATTAGCCCCTGCAACAAGGCAACCTGTTAACAGTTTCCTCTCGGAAAATTACAGAGATTAACAGCACAAACAATGGCCCGTACTCACCCTGTTTCAAATAAAAATTTCAAATTTCCAATGCCCTGGAAATCCCACTCCCGTTCTGAGGTACAGATGATGAACTTCCCCTGCGGTCTGACAAGCAGGGGAGGCACCGCCCCTGCCACCCCCTCCCCAGGGTGTGGCTGCAGCCCCTGCCCAAGTGGGCCGCCGCCCTAGCTCTTCCCCGGGGAGGGCACTCCAGGCCAGAGGTGCAGGTCGGGGTGACTCGCGGGCAGTGGACCTTGGAACGCAGAACGTGGAGCCGGGGAGCCAGCTCCTCAGACCGCTCTGCTGACCCCAGCAGATCACGTTTTCTCTGGACTGAGCTGCTCTGAGGCCTGGGGACAGGGAGGGGACAGGAGTGGGGGCAGGGCAGAGAGATCAGTTCCCAAAGCTTTCTCCTTCAGGAGAAAGTCGGAAACAAAAGTTGCCCGCGGGGTTTTAGAAGTTTCAGGGCACCTGGCTCTGCCCTCTGCTTGGTAGCAAGGTCATGGCCACGGCCACGGCCAAAGCGCCCACACCCGCGCTGCCTAGCGCCTCCACCCTCAGCGAGTCTTTGTGGGCGAGCGGCGGGGACTCCGCTGTTCAGCCCGCGGCCCCATCGCAGCCGTCTGGTGAAGCGAGTCGCTGCTCTGTGCGATCGGTCGCGTGAGAGACATCCCGACGAGCCACGGGCAGGCCGAGCCAACGAAGCCGACAGCAAGGCGCTGCGTGGCCAGCCCGGGCATGCAGCAGTTCTGGCCACGAACAGACTGAAGAGCTCAGGAGCACCTGAAATTAAGTGACAGCTTTAAAAAAAAAAGCATCTGCTAAAATTTAGGTTTACAGACGGGTCAGATATTTTCAGCATGGTTTCTGTCTGTGCCTTTCTCGTGGGACTTTAAAACACTTCTACAAATATTTCTTTCTTATCACATATTCCTCATTCCAATTTTACAATTTAAAAAAAAAAGATCCAAACAACTCACCCGGAGTCACACTGCCAGCTCACAGCAGAACACAGGGAACGGCCCAAGTTCAAATCAGCAGTCGGGGTCTGGCATCAACAGCGGGAACGGCTGCCTTCCCCACCTTACCGCCCTCACAGAATAACGGGTTGTTTGCACCTCAGTTAAAAGTGGCCACACTGAAACGCACAAGAAAGCCGCCACGCTCTCTCTCAAGTTTGTGCTCAAAAATAAGCTATAAATTAATGTAGTATCTTAATGATTTTACCTGTAAGTTAAGCCTTCCTCGTATTCAGGTATTAAAACATCATACGTCCTTCTTGCCTGTTGCTGAAGGTTCTTTACGCACACGCAGCGCCCCCACACGCGTGTCGGGCCGGCCACAGCCAACACGGACCGGTCACTCGGTCCCGGCCGCTGGCCTCGCCAAGGTCAGGGGCGCGGACTCCTGACGCGCTCACTTGCGGCATGAATGGGTGTTTTGTGCGGATTATCTCTGCAGGCAGAAAAGGGGGGAGGGATGAAAACAAGCAACAATTGGGTTATTCAGCTGGCACCGAGCACATTCTGAGCATAACACCCTCCGTTTGTTTTATTTTGTTTGTGTTTTCCTTACCTACCTCGGGACTCCAAACCACGAAAACAAACGCATCTGGTGAGACTCTCAGAGCCTTTCCACGGAGCTCCGTGGGGCCCCTGGTGTCCGCCTGGCTGCGTGGTATGGAGGGGCCCGGGGCCTCTGTTTGCATTTCAGTACCTTCCTCTGCTCCCTGTCCCTTCCGAGGCGCAGCCCATTCCAACAGCAGGTGGGGCAGCGAGACGGACCAGGGATGGAGAACACGTGTGCGAACAACAGGGTTACTTCGGCTAAAAGCCGCCGAGTTCCTCCGTGAAGCCTGCGCAGCCCTAGCCAGGCTGGAGTCTGTTAAAAATTTACCTCACACCACATAGTTCCTGCTCCCCACCCAGCAGACGGGAGGGAGGAGGGGGAGGGGCGGGTGGGGGCAGGTCCGTCCACCTCGGGGTATCTCTCCGGCATCCACACCCACCCAGGAAGTTTCCAGCGTCTCTCCACCTGCAGCCCCCTTATCATGCTCCTGCGGGAGCCACAGCTCAGTCCCCGGCGAAGGAGCCGCCCCGTGCAGCCAGTGAGGAGCACAGCGCCTGTGGGTGGGCAGAGCTGAGGCGGGCAGTGCAGACCAGCCGTCCCGGACCTGAAGGACCCCTGACCCCCGCTGCTGGGGGACGACTCCTGTAACAGCAGCTCAGGGGACCACACAGCCACAGCTCCCTCCTGGGACCCAGAAGCTGCCTTTCCGAGAGTTCACCTAATATCCCGAGCGGTGTGAGCAGACAGACATTCGCACACTTGCAGGTTTTCAACAGGCAATTCAACCCCTCGGGGGACCCGTGCAGGGTGGGCGTCTGGGACCAGGCTCCAGCGGCCGCGGCGTGTGGCAGACCGCAGGCAGGCAGGGCCGCAGGGTCCACTCCGAGGCCTGCAGGCGTGCAGCCGGCGTGTGGCCGGCCCTGGGGGTCTGCGGGCTGCCTGCCCCGCACAGGCAGGTCCTCGGTGGGACAGCAGTGTGTGGACTTCCAGAGTCCGAGCCGGCCGGCCTCCGAGCAAGGCGTGCTCGCGGACACCAGAGGCCAGGCCCTGTCACCGCCCCCAAAGTGACCGACTTGAGGGTTCCAGGGTTCGAGGGGTCGGTCTCTGATTAGCACCTCCCCTTCCAGCTTCTCTCAGAAATACCAGACTCAGGGTGCCGATCCTCCCCGCCCCCCAACCTTCCTCCCAATTCAGCAGCCCTCTGCTCTTCACTCGGCCCCACAATGTGCCCGAACTGCCAAACCCCTGAACTCTAACCCGGCGCTCCCTCCCCCTCACCTGTGCGTCAGCCGCCCCCTCTGCTGGGGGAGATCGAAGGGCTGAGGGGTTTATGGCCACCAGCCTCAAAGGGCCCCCAACACCATCCAGCGACTCTCAGGTCTCATGTTCCCTTCCCACAGCTGTCCAAAAGCCTCTCTGCCTCGAGCTCCCAGCACCCATCCCTCCCGTCACCGCCCCATCTCCACGCTCTGCTCCGAGGGGGGCTCTCCTGGCCTCTGTCAGGCCACGGCCCTGCCTCCCCGCCCCCCGCCCGGTGCCCAGGACTGGGCCCCCCTCCCCGTTCCACCCTGCCTCCCACACCACCGCCCACAGGCCGCTCTCACTTCCTCCTCAAATCTCCCAAGGGCTCCACCAGAAAAGCCCAGGGCTCCTGCCTCCCAAATGCATCCCCAGACCCAGCTGCCCCCCATCCCACCACCGTGCCTACCTCAGCCCCCACGACACCCCTCGTCAGAGCCGCGCCGCGCCCCCGGGTCCCACCGCTGACCCCGCACAGCCTGCTCTCCACGCAGCAGCCCCGGCGCTCCCTGCAAGGCCAGCAGGACTCTGTCCGACAGGACTGCCCGCGACGATGGAAATGGTCCGCATCTCGAGGCCCCACCCAGTGGCCACCAGCTTAAGTGGGGCGTGAGCCTGAGGATATGAATTTTCAACTTTTTAAATTTAATTAGTTGACATCAGTTCACCTTACAGTGACTCACATGAACTAATCCCCTTATCGCACTGTGACTCGTTCACCTGTGGCTGGCGGACAGCCCAGCTGTGTGCCCCCCCATCAGCCCTGCCCCCTTTCCCGACTCAACACCACCCTGGAAAAGCCCCCTTAGACTCAGGCGATGCCACCCCTCTGCTCACGGCTCCCTAGGGCGTCCAGTCTCACCCCAAACAAAAGCCAAAGCCCATCCTTACCTTCCTCAGGGCCTGCTGCCCGCCACCTCGCCCGAGTCCCATCCTCTGCCCTCCGCTCCGGCCACCACGCCGCCGGCTGCCTCTGCGCCCTCTCCAAGCATGCTGCTGCCCGGGGCCCCGGCTCCTGCAGGCCATCTCCCCACCGCGTCCGCCTCTCAGGGTCCCGGGGACTGGAGGAGCTGACAGGACCTGATCTGAGCCGAAAACCAGCACGCCCACCCCGCCCCGCCCGCCCCGCCCACCATTCTCTGGCCTTATCTGCACCCCCTCCACTGACTTGCGGTTGGCTCCCCAGCAGCAGGGCCCTACCTGGAACAGCTCCTGGCTCGTCACAGGCACTCCAGGGGACCGAGCTGAACGTGACAAGGCTGTGTGTGGCTTCAGTGCTCCAGTCCCCCAGCAGTCTCGCCGCTGCAGCGGGGAGCCA
>PVJI01030529.1:0-14082 GCA_004026765.1 Micronycteris hirsuta | reverse complement strand
GCCTCATCTGGTTCCAGCCAATGGTGGGTTCCAGCCCCGCCAACATGTTAAGTTCACATCTGCCTTGGCAATCCTTTGTTTTGCTTGAACACCCTTCCTTATTGGGTTCCCTTGGTGGATTCCCTCTTATTTTTTAGGACTCAGCTTCAGTGTCATTTCCTGAGTGTGAACTTCCTTTCCCAACCACCTTATCTAAAGCCAGATCTCCCTTGGTTTAAAATTCAACTCCCTACTTATTTTCTGTTTGCATCATAACATCACAATAACATTATTTTAAATCATGCACTACTCACACAATGGGACACCATGCAACTGTTAAAAGAATAGAAATCTATGTATTGATATAGAGTAATTTCTTAAGATATATTGTTAAGTGAAAAAACCCCCAGGGTGCAGTACAGTGTGTAGAATACTGCCATTTGTGTGATTGGGGGGGGGGGGTATACCTGCCTGTATATGCATATGCGTATGCTATCTCCTGGTGGGTACAGGAGACACTGGTAACATTTCTTGCCTCTATGGAGGGGACTAGGTAGGTCGCAGGAAGAGTGGGAGGTTTTATACTGTGCACCTTTTTGTATTTTGAATCACATAATGTACCACCTATTAAAAATAAATAAGTAAATATTTAAAAGTTGTTTACTTGCTTTGTTTCCCATCTCCCCAAAGAGAACATAAACGTTGTAAGAATGCATGCCATGACCTTTCTTGTTCTCAGCACTCAATGCCTGGACCTAGTAGTGCTCAATAAGTATTGACAGAATGAGTGAATGAAAGAATGAAGGTCTCTTCCAGCTCTAACAGTGTGGTTCTAATATTAGGGTTTCAAGAACATGAGACATGGATTCCAGGACCCAGCCATTTGTAGGCACCGGGAGAGACACCGATTTGTTTTGTAGCGTGGTATACTGTTTGTCTTTGTTGTTATCAATAAGCTTAAAGAAAAAGCGGTGGGGAGTGTGAGAGGGTGAAATGTGGAGGACCTGCTGGACCCGGATGTGCTCGCCAAGTGAAAATCTAGGTAGCCACAAGAGGGCAACCTCCTACTCAGGCCATGCCTCAGTTATGGCCTCTGGGGATGGCAGCCTTGGGGACAGCAAAGAAATCCTCTTTCCTGTGGCCTAAAAACCTTCAGTATCACAGCTGCTATCACACCAGTTCTGAGACTGTCTTCTGCAGTAACCTTCCCAAGAACCAAATCTGCCTTCCTCTCCAGTGCTCAGAGCCTGGCATGGAACAAACCGAATGCATGAAAGAATAAAAATTGAGACGAGGGGACTCCAAGAACAAGGAAAGCCCAGAATCAGGCACTGTCATACCCCATATAGCCAGGAGGTGGCACTAGAGGAGCGTTTCCTGAGTTGTCAGCTCATCCTGCTCACAGTCTGGGGTTCAGAGCCCTGTTTTGACCAGGGGAGGAGTTGCTGATTTTTGACAAATTTAACTAAGCACTCCAGGTTTAGGGACCAGGGATTGTAAGATGAGGCACAGCTAGGCCAGGGAGACAGCAGCCCCACATGGAAATCAATACTAGGGGTCTCCAACCTCCTGGCTGCAGACCTGTAGGGGTCCGGACCTATTTAAGAGTCATGCTGCACAGCAAGAGGAGAGCTTGAATGTAATGCACTTGAATCATCCCGAAGCTAGCTCCCGACCCCGGTCTGTGGAAAAATTGTCTTCCACGGAACCGGTCCCTGGTGCCAAAAAGGGTGGGAACATAGGAAGACAAGTGCTATTCTGACCCTTAGGAGTCCTGAAAAGGGAGCTTTAAGTTTGAGGCATTTGAGGAAAGTTCACAGAAGAAGTGACATCTGAACTGGTCCTTGAAAATGAGGAAGATTTATGCAGCTGGAGGTTGTTCTAGGTACAAGGAATGGACTCATGGGAAATTGGGAGAATGGTGAATTGCCAAGGGGCTGGGTTATCCCAGTTTGGTGGGAGATAAAAGGGTAAAGAAAAAGTTGCTCTCTGAGAGATTACATTTTTGATGAAGGGACAAAGGGTTTATGAAATTAACTAACGCAGTGCATACAGCAGGGGCTCAAAAACTAGTTAATGGATTGAGATTTGTATATCAGGTGAATAGTAGAGGCTCAGTAAACGTGTTGTTGGATGAATGAATCATGGAACTCTGGATGATTTCTTTGCCAAATCACATGTCCTTTCTGATGCTTTCAAATGTGTTTTCTGCCCTGACTGGTGTGGCTCAGGGGATTGAACACCAGCCTATGAACTGAAAGGTCACAGGTTATATTCCTGGTCAGGGCACATGCCTGGGTTGCGGTTTCCAGTTGGGGGTGCAGGAGAGGTGGCCAATCTGTGTTTCTCTCACACATCAATGTTTCTCTTCCTCTCTTCCTCCCTTCCCCTCTCTCTAAAAATAAATAAAGACAATTATTTTTTAAAAATGTGTTTTCTGGCCCGGCTGGTGCAGCTCAGTGGATTGAGCATGGGCTGGGAACCAGAGGGTCCCGGTTCGATTCCCAGTCGGGGCACATGCCTGGGTTGCAGGCCAGGTCCCCGGTGAGGGCCATGTGATAGGCAACCATACATTGCTCTTTCTCTCTCCCTTCTCCTCTCTCTGAAAATAAATAAATAAAATCTTTAAAAAAAATAGTAAAAAAAATAAAAATAAAAATGTGTTTTCCCAGGAGTCTTTCCCCCTGTGTCTGAAGATCTTTTTTTTTTTTTTTTTTTTTTTTAAGATTTTATTTATTTGTTTTTAGAGAGAGGGAAAGGAGGGAGAAAAACCTCAATGTGCAAAACAACGATCAGCTGCCCCCCAACTGGGGACCTGGCTGGCAGCCCAGGCATGTGCCCTGACTAAGAACTGAACCAGTGACCCTTCGGTTCCCAGGCTGGTGCTCAATCCACTAAGCCACACCAGCCAGGGCTGGAGATCTTTTTTTTTTTTTTTTTTAAAGATTTTATTTATTTATTTATTTTTAGAGAGAGGGGAAGGGAGGGAGACAGGGAGAGAAACAGCAATGTATGGTTGCCTCTGACATGGCCCTCACTGGGGACCTGGCCTGCAACCCAGGCATGTGCCCTGACTGGGAATCGAACCGGGACCCTTTGGTTCCCAGCCCGCACTCAATCCACTGAGCTACACCAGCCAGGGCAGGGCTGGAGATCTTTATAGACAGCTTTTCTTTTCTCCAAAGACAGGAACTCCTGACACCAAAAGGGAAAGAATTGTAATAACCTGTGAGGTCCCTGGCATCCAGAGCCTTATTAGAGAATCCCCAGTTCCTCTCCCTAGAACACAACCTCCTTCCTTAGGACTGAGAAAATAGAAATCATAACTTATGTTTTCATAGCAACTGATGTCATCCATCACTTTAATACTGCCAAATCCAGTAGAAACATTTCAGTCCTCATTTTTACTTAATTGAGAACTGCTTCTTTTTGAAACATTCTCCCTCCTACTTGTGTGACCCTGTGCTCTTCAGTTTGCTACCTGCCTCTCTCCTCTTCTTGGTTTCATTTGCCAGCTTCTCTTATGGCTCTCTGTAGCCATGAAACGTTGAGTTCTCGGCCCTAGCCTCTCCTTGTTTTATTCTCTCTCTGGGTAATCTTTCCCATGGTTTCAATTACCATCTAGATGCCAAGGGTCCTCTCTGTAGTTCTCTCTCTGAGCTCCAGGCTACACAGCCAACGAGAGCCTACTTGACTTTTTCACTTGGATGTTTCTTAGACATCTTAATCTCAACATGTATAAAAACTCCTCATTTTTCTCCACAGAACCTGCTTTCCCTCCAGGGCCCCTATGGTGGGGAATGGCCATATCCTTCAACTTGCGGCTTCAGCCAGAAGCCTGTGTGAGTCATCCTTGACTCATGTCCTGATCATTCCATTCCGCCAGTGTCTCCTGGATTTTTCCACTGCTCTCCATCCCCACCACTGCCTTCAGCATGAGCTGCCCCTTCTGCAGGCCATTCTCTTCTCAAGTGCAAATATTCATGACATGTCTGAAAATTCTTCAAATACTCTCCCATTTCCCTTATATAAAATCCAGTTCATTTAACCATGATCTTTAAGACCCTTAATGATCTGGCTAATGCCCACTTCTCAGGTTCCATCTCATGCTGTTCTTTTCCCCGCTCTACTTCAGCTAGTCAGAGTTTCAGTGAAGCGTTCATTCATTCATTCATTCATTCAGGCAGCCAGATATTTGTAGAGTGCCTTATTTGTGCCCGGTGTGGTAGTACTAGGTGCTTGGCTATGAATGAGGCGAATGCCTCTGTCCTCATGAAGCCCTGCCCTCTAGGGTTTTCTCTTCCTGATTCAGGCTCTTTTCATATCTGTTCCCTCTGCCTGAACTCCCTTCTCCAAGACACACATTCTACTCCCCTGAACTATTAATTCTGGGTCATCATTCAGATCAAAATTAAATCTCATTTCCTCTCTGAGGCTTTCCCATACCTCTCAGGCTCAGTTAGAAAACTTTGTGATACCTGGCTGGTGTGGCTCAGTGGATTGAGTACCAGCCTGGGAACCGAAAGGTTGCTGGTTCGATTCCCACTCAGGGCTCATGCCTGGGTTGCTGGCCAGGTCTTCAATTGGGGGCGTGTGAGAGGCAACCAATCGATGAATCTGTCACACACTGAACACACTGATGTTTCTTTCCCTCTCTTTCTGCTTCCCTTCCCCTCTCTCTAAAAGTAAATAAATCAAATCCTCTGTGATAGATTCTCATACTCCTGAACTTGCTCTTCATCACTCATGTCTGTTCCCCCCACTAGACTCGAGGCTCCATGAGGTGGAAAACCAGATCTGCCTTGTTCCCCAATGCTTTGGCACTGTGCATGACTCATATCATTAACTCAATTTGTGTTGGTTGACTAAAAGGACGTGTCATTTTCATTCGGATCTGTTTTTAGAATATTTGAGGAATATTAATATTGACATCTTAAGTGCTGCCACAGACATAGCCACCCTAGTAAGAGCCTGCGCAGGCAAGTCCACCATGCTCCAGTGCTGTGCTTTTAGGAGACGGTCGATTGCGACAGCTGCCCGGTTCAAGATAAAGTGAACACCGGGGCTGCACGGAGACTTGCCGCTAAAGCCCTTCCGTGCAGTCCGCTCATCTCACAGCAAGGCGGCCCATGCTGTCCCACAAAGAGCAGGGCTTTATGTCGAAAGGGGTCCTGGTTTCCAGTCTTGGCCACTGGTTAGTTGTACGAACAAGTCATTCAATGTTTCTGACCCTCGGCCTTCCTATCTGTAAGAAAGACAGGCATGTAAATATGTGCATTGCTGGGTCAATGGGAGGGGCGATGAGCTGTCACAAAGGATGTGACCATTATTAATGTCAGCTTCCTTGCTAACCACAGGGCACTGTGGGCTAGTGGTTCGCCGTCTGGGTTCTGGGTCAGACAGATCAAGGTCTGAGTCTCAACTTTGTCACTTCTTTGTCAGGTGACCTTGGGGGAAGTAATGTAACATCTGAGCTTCAGCTTCCTCAAGTGGAAAATGGGGACAAAGTCATACCTGCATCTAGGGTTGTGAGCACTTATGGGATGCTAATAAGCTAATAGAGCTTAGCCCAGGGCCTGGCGCACAGGACGCTGTCAATGATGTGCAAAGCCTCATGACAGAGATGGTAAGGAGGACAGAGAAATTGGGTCTGTGGTTCTGATCTTCACTGGTGAGCTCATTTGGGAACTGTTTATTGAGCATCTAATTTGTGGAGGTTCCTGGGGAAGGAGCTGTCCAACATGGACATGTACATAAGTAAGGAAGCTTTCGTGTGCAAGTGATAAAGATTAGTGGGAAAAAAATCAGGAGACCGAAAATCTTGTTAAATGAAAGAAGCTAAAAACACAGAGTACATACTCATGATTCCATTTTTACAAAGTTGTAGAACTGCCAATCTAAGGTGATAAAGATCAAAACAATGGTTCTGCTGGGGCATTGGCTAAGAGGAGGTGTGGGAGAGATTTTGGAAATGTTCTCTGTCTTAATCTGGGTAATGGACCCCTGGGCACAGGCGAAATATGTAAAAATTCATCCAAAAGTTCACTTAAGATTTATGTACTTTACTGTATGTAAATTGTATTTGAAAAAAAAAGCTTCAGAGGACTTTAGAGAATGGAGTGATTTCTTCTAGCTAAGTGGACAGCGGAGGCCGCCTGGCTGGAGAGGGAACTGCGGGGGGAAATGGCTCCTTTCTTGGTGGCTCAGTAACGCAGGATCTGAACAAAGTACTTAAACTTCCTTTAATGGAATCAGGAATCATCCATAAGTGGCTTTGGAGATTATTTGCCATCTGTTTACAGTGCAAAAAAAAAAAGTTTGGAATTATATAATTGCAAAAGTCATATTCGGGGAGGTAATTATCAACTGTAACATGAGTGATCTATTTTGGGGCCTCATCGCTAGCTCTGCTGGCCCTTCGTTCCTTTTGGCTAATGTGATTGTGAGTTGTTTCGCTGGTTCTCTTCTGTCCGAGGCAGCTGGGTGAGGGGAGGAGGCGGATGGGGCACACGGAGTGGAATGATAAATCACATTTCTGCCGGGCTTTGCCGTTCACAAAGCACCCATGTACACAGCCTCTCCTCGGATAGCAATCTAGGAGGGAGGCAGGGGTATCCGTCACGGTTATTGATTGCACGCAACAGAAACCAATTCTGGGTAGCTTAAGCAGAGAAGGAATGGACCAGGAGGCTATCAAATAGCTCATAGAAACTAAAGGAAAACTGGAGCCCTGGCCGGCGTGGCTCGGTTGGTTGGGCGTCATCCTGAAAAGCGAAAGGTTGCCGGTTTGATTGCTGGGCAGGGCGCCTGCCTGGGATGCGAGTTCCATTTCCTGTCAGGGTGTGTGTGAGAGGCAGGGGATCCATGTTTCTCACATCGGTGTTTCTCTCCCTCTTTTTCTCCCTCCCTTCCCCTCTCTAAAAATAAATTAATAAATAAAATTTAAAAAAAATAAGAAAAATAAATGTAGTCTGGTAGCATTTTATATGCTCAGGCGGATCTCATCTTGGTGGAAGACTGCCGTTTTCTGACCCCCATACCTACTTGGCTTCCGGTTATGCAGAGCAAGTCTGGGAATGAATGGGGAGCGACAGCTGAGGCCAGGAGAGCTAACTAAGCACTTTGCACCCCAAGATGAGGCGGAAGTCTTCTTTGGGTGGTTAGCTTATTGTTTTGTGTTGCTGTTGTTGCTTTTGTTTGGTTATAAATGCTGTTCTTGTTTTCTTTCATTGGGGGCATGGTTTGGTCACAGAAAAGAAAGAGCAGGGACAGGAGGCCTGATCTGAACAGGGAAGGCCCCCCAAGGTGGCAGGGGCTGTGGCGGGACTGTGGGAAGCCTGAGGATACCAGAGAGCCATGGCTGTAGGGGCCTGCAGATGTCTGTGCTTGAGTGTTCTGGTAGGACATCAATTTTGAGTTTTCTTTACTGAACTGCAATCTCCTTGTGACTTACCCAAGTTGTCAGCAAGACTTGTTAGCTGCCACAACCGGGAAACGGCCTAGGGCTGGTGCTGCTGGGGGACTGAAGGGAAGAAGAGTGGCCTGTCTTTGGGCGAAGGTGACTGGGAGAGTGGCAGCAGCCTGAGAACATGATCGCAAGACAGCCTGGAGCGACCAGGAAGAGCACCAGAGCAGCTGTTCCGATGACGTGCACACGAGACGCGTGACTGTGGTTGGGCTGTGAGTTTTGGGTTCAGACAGTCTTGTTTTGACGCCTGGTTCTACCTTATGAGCCGTGTGCCTCTCTTCAGTCTCTGTTCAGTGAGCATAACAGTCTCTACCTCACAGGGCTGCCATGGGGATGAGACGAGACACTATGTATATTGCTTAGTATGGGGCCTGTCTCGTAGACTTCGGTTCAACCAGCTGAAATTGCTGTGTTGCGTTCAGAGAGGGTTAAGAGAGGCAAATTCATGTAGAGCCTAATAAGGAACCAGTAAATATAAGACATTATTATTTTTAGTATTGCTGCTGTTATTATTAGTTTTATTAGTATTAATTACCTCTCCTCCAGGAACACTCAGAAATATTGGCAGGAAGACTAGCCTCCCTGCACTCACTCAGAAGGAAAAACCCCTACGTGGTTCTGATGTTCAACGAAAGGGGGGGCCAGGTTGCAACTGTTTTCGTCTTGATAATAGTTTTTGTCACTTGGACCATTTACTAAAATATTCTTGCATTTAACTCAATGTTTTTCTTACCTTTATTTCCCTTTCAACCCCGCCCCTCCCCAAATGCTCTTTGATTTCACCTGGACCATCATTTGAGGAGGAAGCAGGGGAGGAGTCTATAGCCTGGCCCCCAGGAGAGGGAGGGGGCCGGGCGGAGTCCTGGCTTCCCGGGAGGCCTGCAGCCCTCTCTGACATCAGGGCACGTGGGCAGCAGAGGCTGGAGGCTTCAGGGGGGCCCTGGAGGCTGCAGAGAGGAGGAGGCCTTCTCTGGAACCCAGGCCTGGGTGTGGAGCTGGGAAGGGAAAGATGGAAATGAACAGCCACCCCGTTAACCTGTCCAGCCTTGCAGGGGGTGGGAGGCAGCTCAGGGTCCGGCAGGCAAAGGGCCTGGAATGAGCTCTCTGGAGAGAAGAACAGGACAGTTGGGTTCCTCTCCCTCTCACTGAGTGGAGGGGCAGGGTGGAGGGGCGGAGGTGGGGAACATGCAAGTCTGAAGAGGGGATGAGTCACGTTTCCGAGTGCAGTGGAAGAAAGAGGCTCTGCCTGCCCTTCCCAGACCCCTCCATGGCCTCTCCTGGTGAGGAGAGACCTGCTGTCTTGGCCGCTTTGGCAGGGTTGGCAGCAGGAGATTTTTTTCTAAGAAATAAAAAAAGTGTTGTTGGTTTTTTCTGCTTATTGTAAAGGATTTACAGTTGTGTGTGTGTGTGTATTTATATATAAAGTAAAGTATTTTATATATATTTTTATATATATATATATAAAGTAAAGAAAATCACATTATTCCATCATCCGGAAATAGCCCCTGTTAGCATTTTTGGGTCAAGCTTTCCTCACTTTGTTTTCTTCTGCGTTCATATCCAGGTCCCCTAGAACTCAGCTGGAGTCCAAAAGTTGAGATAAAATGGCTTGAACCCTTTAGTCTGTGCCCAGTGGAAATTCCAATTTCCTTCTCAGAACTAAGTTTCTCCAGGGGCCGGGAATGGGCACAGTCACCTCTGGCTCCTGCCTCCTGACTCTGTGAAATTCTTAGTCTCTGCTCTGCACCCTGCGGCTGTTCTGGTGTCTCACTCCTGGAGCAACACACCTGGTGGTAACTGAGACCTGGAATTTAGCTCCTTTCCTCCATTTCCAGAAGCATCCCCATTCATAGGAAGTCATGGGGGTATTGCAAACATCCCTAAGGTAGGAGGGACAAAGCATGGGGTTGTGGGACCGGAATACAAACCATTTAACATTGATGTTGACATGCTGTTAAGAAAAGTCTCTGGGTCCTTTGCCTCCACCTTCTGCCCTGCTTCCTCTCCTCTCTGCCTCGCGGCTCCCTCCCCAGTTCTCTTTGTGCGTCTCTCTCATAGGCTGGTCTGAGAGCTAATGCCCTTGGAAGAGCATGCGCACCCCTGTCTCAGGTGGTTCATCAGTGTTGTCTTAAAGGGAGACAATCCTCCCCCTAAGGAGCCTGCTGCCATCTGTTAAGGTGACAGACAATTCCTTCCATCCTGCTAGACGCATCCGTCCTTTTCCTTTTCTTTTCCTTTAACAAAAATGAGCTCATTCTACACACTCTCTATGACAACAGAGCTGATACTCTTTTCTCCATTTTACAAAGGAGGGAACGACATGAAAGCCGTGCCCTGGCCTAAACGCCGCTCGGCCCCACTCTTTGCCCGGCCAGGCCTCCAGGTCTGTCAGAGCTGCGCCCTGGGGTTCTGTGCACTAGCAGACATCTCTAATTAATGTGTTTAATGTTGCATTTGTTTTTTATTTGCTGCTTCCTTCTCCCACTAGAATGTGAACTCAGCGAAGCCACAGACCATGTCAATTTTGCTCACTGCTCTGTCTTCATAATTAATCACATAGTAGGTTATCTTAGTCAGGGTTCTCCAGAGAAACTGGGTCCACAGGACATGTGCACACAGAGGGAAAGATTTGTTTTAAGGAATCGGCTCACATGATTATGGAGGCTGGCGCGTCCAAAATCTGTAGGGAAGAGCTGATGTGATTCGCATCGCAGGGTGTCAAGCTGGAGAGTTCCCTCTTGCTTGTGGGAGGTCAGGCTTTTGTTCTATTCAGTTCTTCAACGGATGGACTGAGGCCCACCCACGTTCTGGAGGGCAATCTGCTTTCCCCAAAGTCCACCAAATTGATGTTAATCTCACCCAAAATCACCCTCCCAGAAACCTCCAGAATAACATTTGACTAAATATCTGTGCACTGTGGCCCATGACACGTAACATGAACCCTCACAGCAGTCACACAGAGACTACTTGCTGGGGTGTCAGAACAAATGACTTCACTTCAGAGGGTGAGAGTCTTGCCCGCGTCACACCGCTGCCAAAAACAAGGCGGGTCTTCCGAAGCGGGCGCTTGGAGTGGCGGCCAGAGCCCGCCTCGTGTGGCCCCTGGGGCTGCTGTCAGAGCGCAGGAGACAGTCTCCTGCAAACACTTTATATTCCACAAAGGTCTGCGCGCACGCCTGGTGTCATTACAGAAGGCTCCTGCCAGGCATTATTAAAAAGTAGGTCTTCGGATAGGAATTTTCTCTTCCTGTGTGACCTGAACCAACTAAAAATTTATTCTTTTACAAAAAGGGGAGCCTCACCTAAAACCTTCTCCTGCGGGCATGAACCAGCCGAGGGCTGGACACTCTGGTGTGGAGATGCGGCCCTAACCCACTAATCTACTCATCAAATCCTCGCCCAGTCCCTTTGTGCTCTCTACCCTCCGGCCAAACTAAGCGACTTCCTCTTCCCGGTACAGACCCTGCAATTAATTCCCTCCTCCGCGCTGCACCTGGTGCTGTTATCGCACCTGGGATGCACCGCCCCCTCTTCTACATTTCATTTGTTTTTGTTTTCTTTAAATTCAACATATATTTCTTAAGCATCTAGGAGGTGGCAGGTACTGTCTTTGCACTGAGGACACCGTGATGAGCAAGAGTTAAGGTGCCTGCCCTTCTGGAGCTCACATTCTAGTATTGGGAAAGCAGATACAACTCAAGCCAGTACGTGAACAAGATAATTTCAGGTGGTGATAAGCATTGGGAAGAAAGCCAGGAAGTAATAGCAGGTTGCAAATCGGCAGATGTGAAAGATAGCGCTCGGGTTGCGGAGAGATGTAATTTAGATTGGAGCTCTGTGCGGTGTTTGAAGAGGGACCTGAACTGGTGGGAGGAGCCAGACGCAGGGGGACTGGGGGAAGGACATTCTAGGCAGAGGGAGCAGCAAGTGCCAAGGCACTTTCTGTCAGGCATATGCTAGGTTCTGGGGCTACAAGGATAAATAGATATAGTCCTTTCCCCTGAAGAGTTCATTATTTTTTGGGGAGGGAGAAATTATGGCTGACACTCTTTGGGGGAATCTATCTGGACCACGAACCAGTGTCTCCAACCCTAATTCCTCCAGGAACTCGCACCCTCCGGGGCTGCTGGTCCCTCCTCTGGGGCTGCTGGTCCCTGAAAGCCGTGTTTGTACTCTGCGCGCCAAGTACCCTGCCACGGGGCTTTGGACCAGGAGGGTCGCCTGACTTAAGCAGGACCAATCACGTTTCCTTCTCCCCAGACCGCTGAGTGGGGATTCAAACTCTACCTCTGCTTGCAGCTGGCGCTAGAATGTGAACTCAAACGCAGCTTGAGCAGCTGGTGTTAGGGTGTTCAACCCTCCCGATTGTCCCAGAGTTGAGAGGTGTCCCTGGTGAAACTAGAAGAATCCCAGGCAAACCAGGGTGGTGGTCGCACTGTGTGCTGTGTGCCAGGCTGTGTTAAGGCTGAGAATTTAGTTGCTGTGGGTGGTCAGACCCATCGCTGTGGCTGGAGCAGAAGAGGGGGCTGGTCTGCAGTGAGGAGAGCGGAGGAGAACTGGGGAACAGAGAGCGAGTGCTGGACCCATTCTCTTCTGAGCCCCAGGGCCTTCCCTAAGCCAGCCCACTACATCCCTGACTTGTGTGGATTGTCAGACACCCATTTCCTTGCAATAACTCTCTTTTGTCTGCTTACATGAGCCGCAGGGGGTTTCTGCAGCCAGAGTCCTAACTGATAGAGACCATGTCGGTAACTGTGACCCAGGAGCTGCGTGCACTCACACAGGTGTCTGCAGTCCGGCGTGCGGCAGGGGCACCTGAGGATGTGACCTGCCCACGTGGCTGTGTCCCCAGGAAAGCCTTCGCCAGCTCGGTGCGTGGGCTCTGTCTCTCAACTCCCAACAACTTTCTCTGACCCTCTTATGACACTTCGTGCCTCTTCCTGTCTACCTGGTGTGTTCCCTTCTAGACGGTAAAGATTCGCGAACACGTGTCTTTTGTATGGAAAGTGCCCGGTTCAATTATTACATGCAGTAAAGTGTTCTAGACAACCAGGGGAGTGTGAAGATTCTTAATGGGTGACAATAACCTCTTGCACTTGTGTGGTCCTGCAGTATAGAAAGCACTTTCAAGGTCATTTTCTGCTGGGCATCCAACTCTTCAGAATTTAGATATTAGTAATGATAATAACGATAATAGCTGCTATTTATTTTGTACATATTCTTTTTTTAAGATTTTATTTTATTATTTTTTTAGAGAGAGGGGAAGGGAGGGAGAAAGAGATAGAGAAACAGCAATGTATGGTTGCCTCTCACATGGCCCCCACTGGGGACCTGGCCCGCAACCCAGGCATGTGCCCTGACTGGGAATTGAACCGGGACCCTTTGGTTCCCAGCCCGCGCTCAATCCACTGAGCTACACCAGCCAGGGCTTATTTTGTACATATTCTATATGCTAGGTAAGAAGAAGAAAAAAATCTCTTCAGTTTCAGAGAGAGTAAGTGATTGGCCCAAGATCCCCAAATTTATATGCCATAGATCTGACCGCAGGGGCTGGTTTTCAGCCGCAAACCCATGCTCTCTGCCCGAGCAGTAGGATCTCAGGGGCAGAGTGCAGGCTGCTCAACCCTCCCTGGGTGCCCTGTGGTCTGATTTGGGTCCTCTGGGCAGGCCCTGGCTCTGCCCTGACCCCCTTGGGGACAGCAGGCTTAAGGTCACTGGGTTTGCCAGTTTGGGTAAGTCAGGCAGATTTCGCTTTTGCTTGGAGCCGCTGTGGTTACCATGGCACCTTCCCCAGGCTCCTCTCAGCGTAAACCTGGGGGCGAGCTGTTTTGAAGCAAATGGGGAAAACAGAGAAATCCTCCCAATAATGCAGGCAACTTTCAAACAGCCTGCCTCTCCTCAAAATTCCTTTCAGTGCCTCCCAGGTGGGTCTTGGGACCGTGGAGCCCAATCCCTCCATTTCACAGGTGAGGAAACTGAGGCCCAGGGTGCTTACTGTTTGACAAAGTTTCCGTGCCTTGGTCAGGAGGGTCCTTGGAGTCAGAGAGCCCTGGGTCCCAGTCCGGCCCCTGCATGACATGGGGCAAGCTCCTAAACTGCTCTGAGTTCTGGATTCCTCACCTGTAAACTGGGGATCACGATCCTCCTTCCCTGAAAGAATTAGGTGAAGGATAGGATCAAATCACACATAAAAGTGCTTCTAGAAGTGTCTGTCATGTGAAGAGGCGCAGTTGCCCAGGGTCACCCTGCGTGATATGGAGGACGGTGCATTGTTACCGGATTCAGGAGGCATGGGTTCCGGTTTTGACTCTGCTGCTAATGGGCTTTACCACGTTAGCCCTCAGCATCTATTTCTGTAACTGAAAGGAGATGGTGCCTAAGACCTTTTCCAGGTCTGAATTCTGTGCAGGTGGTGACAGATTGCTATCCTAGGGCTCCGACCACCCTGCCAGAATGGCTCTAGGACCCAGCCAGGAAGCCAGCACACTGAGCCTGGAGGTCCTTTGTGGGAGAGGGAGAGATGTCTTTGACCTCTGAGGGCAGAACAGTCCACGAGGGCGGGGCTGGCAGCATCCAGGCTGGGTTCCCAGCGCCCAGGGTCCTGCCCTGGCTTCCTGGGGACAGGCTGGGGAGGA
>PVJI01030528.1:0-14094 GCA_004026765.1 Micronycteris hirsuta | reverse complement strand
CCTCTCGGTCTCCTGCCGGGGTGGCCGGGCACTGCCACCTCCATGGGCGTGGGATGGGGGGAGAGCCCTGGGGAGCCCAAACCCCAGGGCACCTCTGTTCAGGGCTCCCCAGCCTGCCAACACCTGGCTTAGAGGCTTCCGGGGAACGAGGCTGAGCTCGCCCACCCCAGCTGTGGGGTGCAAGGGGACCTGGCCTCCCCTGGGCAGTGAGGAGCAGCAGAGCCCCCGCCAACAAGGGGGACCGTCCCTGCCTGGCCTGCCTCCCCCTCCTCGCCGTCCCACAAATACAAGCGTGGACTCTGCCAAGGTTCCCCCGGCGGGACCCCTGGGTCCACAGCCCCAGAACCGATCCCCTGGCCCAGCCCGGCTCGAGCTCATGAAAGTGTTTCTGTGGGGTGTTGTTATTCTTTACTTCTGCATGTTTTATTCCCACTACGATTTTTATTGCCTCATGAGTTATTTAGAAATGTCTTATTTTCATTTCCAAATGCACCGATTTTTTTAGTTACCCCTTTAAATTGGTTTCTAACTTAATTGCTTTGCTGTCAGAAACCATGATTTATGGGACATGGATTCTTCGCTATCTGCTGGGTCTCGCTGAAGGGCTAACCTGCTGCCGGTTTCAAAAGCGATCTGCGTGAGCTTCCGGGATCGAGCCAACCGCCGTAGGTGATGCGGGGACGCAGACACAGATCTGTCCGTCAGATGCGTCAATCTGCTGTTTGCTCTTTTCATTGTTGAGAGACGTGTGTGTTAAAACGTTGCACTAGAGAACTATCCGTTTTCCTCGTAGTTAAGTATCGATTTACCTACTCTAGGGTTACATTATTATGTGAATACAAATTTAAAAGTAGTCTGCCTTCCGATACATGTGATTACGCACTGACTCTATCTTCACACTGCCCTAAATTCTGTTTTGCCTTCAATGCACGTTACCATTTGCAGCACCTGTTTTTTCCCGTCTCTCCGTTGGAACTTTGGGCGGAACTCTCGCGACAGCGGTGGCTGGATTCTGTCTCGCTCTGAGACCTGGAGGTTTCGGTCCGTTTGCATCTTCTGCGCGGCCGGGAACGGCTGTCTTCCCTGTTGTGTCCTGGCCGCTGCTTAACCCTCTTCTCCTGCCTCCTTTCGGATCGCTCTGCTATTTTTCCCTTCCTTTCCCCCGGTCTCGCTTGGAAGTTTTATAGCTCTATCTTTTTCATGGTTATCTTAGACGGTCCGTTTTAGTATTTGTTATTTTTAAAGTTACAGATAGACCCTCTTCAGAAAATGAAATCTTTTTTATTAAAATTGCACGGGGGAACACCATCTCTTGCCCACAGTCCTGCCTGCCCTGGAAGTCTGCTCCTCGGAAGCAGCCACGTTTGCTGTTTTTGTGCAGAGGCTGGGAAACCATGGCCCGCTGCCTGCTTTTGTAAATAAAGTTTTATTGGAACACAGCTGCGCCGTTCGTGCTGCCCGAGCTAGGAGACTAGGTGAGACTGTCCCTGTGTGGCCCACCACACTCACTGCCGGCCCTTCACAGGAAAACATCGCCAGCCTCAACCTGCAGCGTCTCTGGGTGCTTTAAACCTCAACGTCCAGCCCTCCCTCCGTTGCCTGCGTGCCGTCAAGGGAGGCGTTAGGCCGGGGCCAGCGCCCCGGCTCCGAACCCTGACAGCCTGGCTGGGCAGGCCAGCCCCCCACCCCCCCCCGCCCCCTGCCACCCCACATTCTAGCCGCGTGGCCTGAGGAGGTTGCCTTCGGAACTCTGTGCCTCGGTTTCCCTGTCTGCACAACGGAACCGGACGTGGTACCGCATCAGAGGCTCGCTGGAGGGTCAGTGACCGAACACATCAGAAGCACGTAGGAAAATGTCCGCCTGGCTGCTCACGATCAGGTTGAACACCAAACGTCGGTGCTGATGTCGGCTCACTGTCAGCGCTGCTTCTGTGTCCGGAATGGGAGGAGGGGCTCATTCCTGCAGCCCCCCGGGCCCCACCCTCCCGATGCCGGTGTTTCGTTGCCTTTGGACACGTCACACGCCTCGTTTACAGTATTTCTACACAGTGCTTTTCACAACTGAGCTCCGAAGAATGGCTGGATTACACCTTCCTTTCCTCTTCTTATTTGACTTTCTTATCATTAATACCTACCTTGTTTAAGGGGTTTTCTTTCTGCCAGATTCTTTGTCCACATCAGCGATCGGCCGCTTGCCTGGAAAACACGCTCCCCTGCGGGGCGTCGTCGCCTGCGACTTGAGGCCAGGCACTGATCTTCACAAGCGGCGCCCGCTACTGATCACCGTAGATGTGAGTCCGCTCAGAACGGCATCCCAAAATCGTATGATTCTTTCCCATCTTCTGCTCTGTTCTCCGGCACTCGTTCAGAAGAGAGCGGCTTCTAACGCTGCACGGTAGCTCCAGACCGCTCCCTCCCCCGAAAGGCTGCAGCCTCCAAACCCACACGCAGCCCGGAGAGAGCTGTGCCCCTGCCCGCCCCCCGACGCCCCCATTATGCCCGTTTCCAAAGAGGGCATTTAGCTAAATCCTTGAGATCCTATTCACCTCCGCAATCCAAGAAACCTGTACAATGCAAAAGAAGCTTCCACCTAACCACGATCAGGGGTGGACCCGTGGCTTGAGTCTGCACAAAGGCGAGGAGGTGTGTGTAATCCTCCAGAATTCCACAAACCCCAGGTCCGGGTGAGTCGTACCAGACACGCTCATCTTTTCTTTTTTCTTTTTTTTTTTTTTTACCATTCCCAATGCGCTGCATTATTAATGAGAATTTAGATTCCCATCCTTTTCCTTCCTTGAAAACCTAGGGTCAGTAAAGTGTGCTGGAAATGAATTCCCCCAGCTTCTGTTGGTCTGGAAACGCCACTACATCGTCGGAATTGTAAAAGGTCTTTTCTCGGGGTTTAGAGATCTGCATGGACCCCCGTGCCCCGCGCCCCGCACCTCGTCTGGTTGACTCCACCGACTTCTGGCTCACATAGTTCTGGACGGAGAGTCCGCCATTCACCTCTCTGCCCCTCTGTGGTGTCTCTTCTCTTCCTGGCGCCGTCAAGGTTTTCTCTTTTCTCTGGTTCACAGCAGTTGGCTGTGGTGTGTGTCGGGCTGGGAGGTGTGTGTGCGAGAATTTTGGTATTTACAGTGTTTGTGGGTTTGGGGGGATTTATTATCTTTCATTCATTTTGGAAGTTTTTCAGCCATTACCTTTTTAAATATTTGTTCTGCTCTCTGCCTCTCTTGGACTCCACATATGAGTCTGTTGGGTGGTTTGGTATTATCCCACGTGATGTGGATGTTCTTTTCGACTTTTGTTCACTCACTTACTCCTGGTGAAACAGTTTGCAGAGTTTGACCCTGATTAGCGCCCAAGGTCGCCAGCCTTCCCCCAGCTGTATCCAGTGCACTGGTCAACCCAAGGAGGTCCTCACCGCTAACCGCGTGCGCTTCATTTCCGACATTTCTGCGTGACTCCTTCTGTCGTTCCCATCTCTCTGCTGAAACTGCTTATCACTTCCTCCATGCGTGTTACCCACCTTCCCGTTAGACCCTTCGACATGTTAACCACCGTTACTCTCAAGTCCTCTCTGCCGGTGCCAATCAGTGCCCGGGCCATGTCTGCGATCGGTGCTATGGATTAGTTTCTGCCGTGACGACGGGTCGCTTTCCTTGCTCTGTGTTTGCGCATCTCACACGGTTTCACTGCGCCGGACCTTACGAGAGGAAGAACAGAAACTGAGAGAAGATTGGTATCTGCAACCACAGCTGGGCGTGCCTGCTCTTCTGTCAGTCTGTCCCTGCGAGGGGTTGAGTTAGTCTAGCCAGGAGCTCACTGATTTGGGGGTTCGTGTTTGTTATTTGTTACCCCGAGTGCACCGCCGACGCCCACTTCCTCTGGCAGTGGGCTAATGTGACCTCACGCTTGCAGAAGTGGGCCGGGGTGCCCAAGGTCTGCACACTGGTTCTTGCTGGGGCCTCGGCTGTCAGCAGTCCTGGGTGCCTGGAACACGGAGGGGCTCTCTGTATGCCTTCGTTCCTGCAAAACCGGTGGGTTGCCGTGGTTTATCTATCGGTGCTAGGCTCTTGCTGGGCCAGTGGGATCCCTGAGGCCCTGGCCCGGTCTCCGCCGGGTCATGCCTGTCTGCCGGAGCCCCAGAGCGGAGCTGTCTCGGCACCCGTACCCTGATCTCCACACCCAGCAATTTTTGCCTAACGCCTGGGTTTTCTGCCCCATCCCTAATGCGAAGCGGTTCTGTTTGATGTCAGTCTAAGACCCTGGGCAGAGGAACTGCGCGTCTGGCCCTCAATCAGACCAGGGGGCTTCCGCCTGGTCCCCGGGGGGGAGGGTTCACGACCCATCCCCCTGCCAGAGGAAGTCCTGGCAAGAAGGAGGAGCTCCAGGCCTGCGCAGAAGCAGAGAATCCGCACATATTAACCCTTTAACGCAGCGGTCACAGCTGTGTCATTCTATGGGCGAGGTCCGCAGACAGGGGCCAAGATCCGGGGCCCCGAACCCCAGCTTCCCCGCCCACCGTCCAGATCCGAGAATCCCCAAACGTGAACTCCCAGCTCCGGTCTGTCTGTTACTCTCACTCGCGGCTGCCTGTCTTCTCATAACTGTAAATCCACGTTCCACTGGCTCTGCGTGGGGACCCCGTGTCCTCGGGCTGAGAAAGTCCCCTCCGGAGCACACGCATCGGCCTCCCTCAGGCACCTGCGGGGCAGCCGGCCTGTGATGACGCATTCTCCGGGCGACGGGTGGTTTCCAGCCGGGAAAGTTCTTTGCAGCCCACTTTTTTTTTTTTCTTTTTTTTTCTTTTTTGAGAGAAACAGACAGACAGACAGGAAGAAGAGAGACAGGAAATGTAGAGTATTCCAATCGAGGTCGACCTTTGGAAAAGAACAAAATTTCCAGAGGAAATGTCAAAGGTACTTGCGTATTGCGGAGCTATTGAAGCAGACCTGGGAGAAGACAGAGTAGACTGCGCGTCCGGCGGCCGTGAAGGAAAGCGGCCCCTTCTGATCAAGGAGGGGAAAACGCCCTTGTGGGGGGTCTGTTCACGGCACTTCCTGCAGCCCCCGCTGCAGGGGCCCGGGAGACTCCGCTTCTATTCCGCTTCTGCGTCCCAGGGCTTCCCTGCGTTTGCTTGTTCTCCTGCTCGGAAAGCAGACCTTAAATAGGAACACGGGGCTGGAAGTCCATACTCTGTCCCTCCTGGCGCCTTGGGTGCGGCACCCACCACTCCGTCAGATTTGTCTCTGGGAAAAGGCAGAGGGCGAGCGGCGCAGCTTCTGAGATCCCTAGAGGTGGCCGAGCCCGTGACAGCGTCCTGTGGGGACGCAGCTTTCTGGTCTCAGTCGGCTCTGGATCCGTGTCCCCCAGACCCCACCGCAGCCTCTGGCAACTTGAGCTGCAGTCTGATCCGCGAGCCCAGACTGGGACGCCCCCGCCTGGAGGCTGGGGGTGCAGAGAGACGCAAGCGTGAACGTGCCGTGACCTGCTCTCTCTGGTTTTGGTGATTCGTCGGGATGTGGGTGCCGTGTGCCATTAACTTGTGAAGGAACTCCTCCGCTTCTGACATTACACTTACATTCAGTTCTTCACAGTTTCCATTTGTCTGACAAACTTGTCACCTAACTGTGTATTGCCATCTTTTCTTCAAGAGCCCTTCCCTTAATCACCTCGGGGACTTCGCTAACTCCGACATCTGCTCGCCGAGCCTTTGGGCTGTGGGGGTTCTTCTTGGTTATTGGTCACATTTGCCTGCTCCTCCACATGGGAAGTTTCTCCCAGCTTTCCCGCGCCGCCCGGCCCCTGCCGTCAGGCACCGCCACCTCCTGACCTCACGCCGGTCCACGTTCAGGTGCAGCAGGCCGTGACCAGTCCCCAGCTCCACTCCATGCCTGGCAGAGGCCAGCGCCTCCCCCTGTGCTGGTTGAGCAAAAGCAGCCACAGGGGCCTGCTGTCCTGGGAGGGCCCGTCCCTCTGTCACCAAGGGGGTGGCCCACTGAGGCCCCGATCTAGCCTCTTGTCCCAAGGCTCTGGGCTACCGTGATGGGCAGACACCGCGGGGCAGCCGGGACCCTCTCCCATGACCCCTGCACTTCCACTTCTGGTCTCGCTGAAGTTCAGGTTTGCCTCCACACGGGCAGCAGGGGGCTCTCTCTCCTGCTCCCGCAGCACAGGGGGCTCCCAAGGGCGGGCCCGGGTCAGACTCCACGGGATCCCTGGAACCCAACACCGGGCTGGCTTACAGCCACCAGAAAGCTTCGCATGAGCCGATGGACAGGGGAGATTTTCGGGTGAATGGATGGACGGGGGTGGATGGAAAGAGCAGCAGCCGGCAGAGGAAGGACCCCCACTCCCTGGAGTGCCCGGCATTTTCAGGGCTGCCCACACCTCTGAAGACGGTGTGGCCAGGCCTGACGCAGGACCCAGCCCCACCCGCAGCCCTGGCCTGGCCCAGCCCTGCTCCCTGGGGAGGCGGGGCAGGTAGTTTTGCACTTTGAACAGTGAAGGTGGAAGGACTGGAGCTGAGTGGAGTCACTGGGTCTAACCCTGAGAGCTGCCCGCCTTGCGTTGGGGGGGGGGCTCAGGACCGGGAGGCAGAAGAGGAAGTCCAAGGGAGAAGGGGGTCCTCCCTCAGGACCCCACTGAGCCCAGCAGATGGCAGAACCCGATGGGGGTGGGGGTGCCTGGGACTGGGGCTGGCAAGCCAGGGGAGCCTGCGTCCCGCTCCCACTCAGAGATGAGTTCTGCTGGGGCCCCTGTGTGTCGGGCCCCTGGTGATGAGCCCTCACGACAGAGGGGAGGGCGGTGGCCCCATGCGGGGAGCCCCAGGAGCAGCCCCAGGGCGCCAGCACTGAGGAGAAAGGCAGCACTCTCCCAAGCGTCCCCCAGGCTGCCCAGGGGCAGAAAGCTGGGGGACGGAGCGAGCGCTGTGTCTCTCCCCAGGGAAGCAGCCGCCACTCCTAAGCCGTCTGTGCTTCTCCCGGGAACAGAAGAGCCCTGTAGTTCGAGAACCCCGAGGTAGCCTCGCCCTCCCCATCAGACACGCCCAGGCGGGCCTGCCCTGGGCAGACTGGCGGGGAGCCCGCGGCCCGGCTGTGTCCACTGCAGGCCCAGGGGGTATGGGCAGTGCGGAGACCTAGGGTCCCACGAAAACAGAGGACAGTGGCAGTTGGCAGGATGCTCCCTGAGCGCTGGGAACCAGCATGAGTCAGCTGTCCCGGAGTTTGGGTGCTGCCCCAGAGGCCAGCAGGGACATACTGATACAACCAGCTGGGGGTGGGGGTCGGGGCTGGGGGTCAGGGTGTGCAGAACAGGCAGCCCAGGCAGGCTGCCTGGAGGAGCTGGCCCCTGATAGGGGAGAGCTGGCCGGGCAGACAGGCAGGAAGGCGTCATGGCCGGCTTCAGCCCTGGGGCCTGGGGCAGCTGTGGGGGTTCCATCAGAATGAGACTCTCCCCGACTCAGGTCCTCAGGCCGGGCCCCCCCAGGGAGGATAAGTGGCTGCCCTCTGGACTTGCCCTCAGGGAGCCTGGCGGGACCACTCTCAGGGACTGGAGGTGGTGTGGAGCCCGGGCCCCCTCCCTACCCTGCCCCCCACCCTACTGGCTCCCCACCTGCGCCCCACCTGCTCGCTGCCTCTCTGGAGCTCACACTGCCCCTTGCCCACAGCCATCAAAATGTCCCAGCAGGACGAGATCTGCACCAGCCCCGGCTGCGTGATAGCAGGTGAGCCCCTTCCCTCCTCACCTTCCTCGGCCCTGCCCTGCCCTGCGGCTGCCGGTGACGGTGACACTGGCCCGGCTCCAGGCCAAAGGGCGCAGCTCTGGAGGGAGACTGTCGCTGGGACAGAGGGCAGGCCCTGGCCTTGCCTCTGGTGGGGGGGCTGAGGAAGTGGGCTCTGCCCGGCTCCCTGAAATTAAAGAGGAGGGAGTGGGGGGATGGGAGCCGGCACGGGGGTCAAGGCCCTGTAGCTGCTGCAAGGTGGCTCTGGAAGTCCAATGTCCCTGAGGCTCAGAGAGGTGCCTAAGGTGCCAGGGGCCCACAGCGGGTCTCCCCTCCTCCTCTCCACCCCGGGGACGGGCAGCCGCCAGGATCCTCCAGAACATGGACCCGTCCCAGGAGCCCTGCGACGACTTCTACCAGTACGCGTGTGGGGGCTGGCTGCGGCGCCAGGTCGTCCCTGAGACCAACTCCCGGTACAGCATCTTCGACATCCTGCGGGATGAGCTGGAGGTCACCCTCAAAGGTGGGCGCCTGCCCCGCTCAAGGCGGCAGTGGGCCCGCCTCCATCCCGGCGGGGGGATGCCCTGGGGTAAAGGCCCAGCGGGGGCACAGGGGCTGCCTGTCGCTGAGGGTGGTGGGAGCATGGGGACCTGTGACCCAGCCCCCCCAACAGCCTCCTCAGGCCTCTGTCCAGCTCTCTCCTGGGCCCACAGGGGTGCTGGAGAATTCCACTGCCCAGGACCGGCCGGCCGTGCGGAAGGCGAAGACGCTGTATCGCTCCTGCATGAACGAGAGTGAGTGGGGGCGGGGCCCCCCCAGCTCTCACTCCGGAGCCCACCCTGCAGCATCCCACGGCGACACCGATGCCACTCGGGACTCAGGCCTGAGGGGCAGTAGGCCATGCCCGCCGCTGCCTGGCCACTGTGCCCAGGCTTCCCGAAGGGCACAGACTTGCTGCCAGCTGACTGTGACCCCGCTCACCCCCTGACCCCAGCACAGGCCACGCCCTGTTCCGGCAGGAGGAAGACAGGGAGAGGCCTGGCTGGGAGCCCCAGGAAAAGTGTGTGCGCGCATGTGTGCGCATGTGCGTGCATGTGTGCGCGCGTGTGTGTATGCATGTACATGCCTGTGTGTGTGTAGGTAGGTATATGTGAGAGTACGTCTGTGTGTGCATTTGTGTCCATGTATGTGTGTGTATCGACTGTGTGCGTGTGTGTGTGTACAAGGCAGGGCCCACAGAACCCGAATTACCTTCCGGAGGGCGGGCCCCGTGTCGTCCAGGCTTCCCCGTGTGCTGGGTGAGGGCTCCAGGGACCCACCAGCATCAGCGCGCCAGCTGGCGTTGTTGTGAGAGGCTGCATTCGGCTTCAGTGATTTTTTTTTTTATTCTCTTTCAACACATTTGCCCCTTTCGTGATGGGGGCTCACGAGCGCACCTGCCCACGCTGCTCAGCGGTTTTTGACCAAAATCGGCATGACCCCCATGCCCCACCCTCCTTATTCACCCCGTCTCGCCCCGAGCAACTTCTTTGTTTCCCGGATGAAAAGTCCTCCAAGGGAAATGTTTTGCCGACGTGGAAGAGGCAAAACAAAAAACAACAGAAGCAGGAGAAGGCATCCAAGCCAGAGCACTCAAACACGGCTCTGAGCGGTGGGAAAACCGTCTGGCAGGTGCGTTGCATCACACGGAGAGAACTGACGGTGACGAAGTTCAAACGTGTGAGGATAAATACACACTTTTTATACATCGGTGCCAGTGCTTTGGGTCCACCCTCATGGGTGTGTGTGCGTGTCTGTAGGTGCATGTGGGTGTGTGTGTGCACATGGGTGTGTTACAGGAGACGGTCCCCTGGCACCTGCGGCCATCAGAGATGCAGACTGTTCCGGCCTCCCGACAGCAGCGGGGCCACCAGCGTGAGGTTCCGCGGGGTAGGGGGGATGAGGCCTTGAGTCCCGGTACCAAGCAGGCCAGTGGGGGCCTTGCAGCCAAGGAGCTGGTGGGGGCATGGATGGAAACTCCCCAGGAGCAGCTGCCGGGGTGGGGGGTTCTGGCCAAACCAGCCTAACGGCGGACGGCGGACTGGGCGGTCAGACAGCACCTGCGGACAGTGGGGGCGGGGCCCTGATCGGACGTGGAGCAGGAGGTTCAGCAGGGTTCCTGCTCATGGGGCTCTAGGAGGGAGGGTGCAAACGGGCCTCGAGGACAGCGCTGGAGCCCGGCCGAGTCTGGGCGAGAGAGAGAGAGAGAGAGAGAGAGAGAGAGAGAGAGAGTGTGTGTGTGTGTGTGTGTGTGTATGAGGGGGTACGTGTGTGTAGGTGTGTGATTATGTGTATGCACGCCTGTGTGTGCATACGTGTACATGTGTGTACATGCCTGTGGGTGTGTGTCTAAGTGCATGCCCGTGCACCTGTGTGTGTGTGCGCACGTGTGTGTCGGTACGTATGTGCATGTCTCTGTGTGTTGTGGGTTTGCTGTGAGGTTTCTTGGTGCTTCGGTTCCCAGCACAAGGACTCAGTCATTCGGGCACCTTCATCCTGCTCCCCCCGAAGCCCCTGCTCGGGGGCTCACAAACCCAGCCCATGGGGCAGTGGCGCTGGCGGCCCGCTTCCCGCTCCTTGGCGCCAGGGTGCAGGGCCAGCTGTGTCCCGGGGTCTCGTGGAGGGTGGGCGGCTTTCTCACTGGGACCCCAGCTGTGTGGGGGTGCTTCCTGGAGCCCCCGCATGCTCAGGCCCAGGCTCATCTCCTGTCCCCGTGGAAGCTGAGGGTCTGTTCGTCAGGCCTGGCCTATCCCCGCCAGGAAGGGGACTTCCTGTGTTCCCCCCACACGGGGTTTCTGGCCTGAGATGGAGTGTGCAGAAGGACAGCGGCCCGGCCACGTGTGAAACCCCACGGCTCTGCCGGAAGCCGGTCTGCCGTCCCAGCAGCAACCCCGCGGGGCCCCCGCAGTCACTGGCCGCTCCCTGAGTTCTGCCCCACCTCCCAACGGGGCCAGCCAGAGCCGAGGGGGAGCCCTGCAAACGCCGTGCCGCCTGATATCAGGACCCCCAGCTGCCCAGGCCCTTCTCCCCACAAGGACCTCCCCACCCCCCAACACCCCGCGTTTCCACACGGGCGTCTCCCTTTGTCCCCACACCCTGGTCCCCGCCTTCTCCTCGTCTCGGACCAGGTCGTCCCAAGCTCCCCGCCAGCTCCTTGCTGCCCGGGAAGAATGGCACTTCACTGCCCATCTGACATGTTCCGTCTGCCCCGGGGCAGGGTCCCCCCGGGCGGCTCTGAGCCCTGCCCACCCCTGGCTGCGGCCCCCCTCAGACAGGCTGCCCCACCACCGCTGGCTGGCTTGCAGCTCCTGGGCCTCCTTGTCTGGGGTCCCTATGGGTTTGCCAGCCCCACACCCCCTTTCACACCTGCATCCCATCTCTGCTCTTCCCAGGCCCTTCCGTGTCCTGTGCTGCAGAGCCTGGCGGGAGGGGCAGCTAGGCGCCGGCTACGCAACACCCCGCAGGTCTGGGTGGCCACGGTGCAGCACCCGCCGGCATCTGGGCGATGACCACCCGCTCCTTCCTCCCCAGGCATCATAGAGAAGCGAGACTCCCAGCCCCTGCTGGACGTCTTGGAGGCAGTGGGAGGCTGGCCGGTGGCCATGGACAGATGGAGTGACGCTGTAGGTGAGGCCAGGGCCCGGGCAGCTCGCACAGGCAAGGGGCCCTGGGCCGGGGGCCCCTTGGAGCTGAGGCCTTCCAGGCCCAGGCTGGGGACTCTGCACCAGCAGCAGGCAGGCTCCCTGGGGCTGTGCCCGCCAGCTCAGAAGACCCCTGGGAATGACTGGTCCCCAGCCCACAGGCCCACACTCAAGCCACACGGGAGTCCCCCGCACCCCTGAGGTCTGGGCCTAGGAGGCTGGGGTCCACTGTGCGCCAAGCAGCTGGGCTGGGACCCTGCGGGCCCGGGCGGTCTCCGGCACGGGGCCCTCACTCCCCAGGCCACAGCTGGGAGCTGGAGCAGCAGCTGGCCGTGATGAACTCCCAGTTCAACAAGCGCCTCCTCATCGACCTCTTCGTCTGGAGTGATGACCAGAACTCCAGCCGACACATCATCTACGTATGAGCCGCGGCGGGCGGGGGGGCAGAGCCGGGAGGCAGGTGCCCGTGCTCAGGGGGCACGGGGGGGGGGGGCGCTCTCACAGCGCAGCGGGGTGGCGGGCGACCAGGGCCGTGGCCCGAGCGGCACGTGAGTCCCAGGTGTGTTCCGAGCGCCCTGCTCTGGTCCAGGTCCATGGTTTGAGGGGCCAATGACCCTCATCCCCGTCCAAGGCCCGTGTGCTGGGCAGGTTCTCAGGATAAGCTGTTCAGTCCTTTGTCCCCTGGGCCGCAAGTCTGACCTCAGAGAGCCACTGCTGGCCTCGTCCAGAAGGCCAGAGAGACCCCGTGGGAGGGGGAGGGCTGCAGGCACACGCCCCCCTGGCCCACCCTGCAGTCCGGCCCTGGCAGCCCTCTGCCAGTCCCTCACCGAGCAGGGCCCGGGCACCAGGGTGCCTGCACTTCCCTAGCAGCGCCGGCATCTAGGTCCTGGGGAGGGAGAGCGCTCGGTCAGGCTATGGGGACCCCTGGTGCCTGGCCCCGACTCACACCCCCTGTGTCTCCAGATAGACCAGCCCACCTTGGGCATGCCGTCCCGGGAGTACTACATGCAGAAGGGCAGCAACGAGAAGGTGAGTCGGGCCTCTTCCTGCTGGCCCCTCTGGCCGTCCCTTCAGGGCCCACCGGGAGCCCAGCTGCCCTGCATATCCGATTGGCCCTTGTCCCCAGGGCCAGCCTTTGTGAGCCCAGCCTTGGGGAACCGAGGGCTGGGGCCGAGCTTTGCCACCACGGTCGGGAGTCTCCCTAAACCTCAGGGACAAGCTCAGCCCAGCAGGCCTGTCACACCGCTGTTGGCCGCACAGGGCAGCTCCCTCGGCCACTCTGCTCCTGCCCCAGAGGGACCAAGGAGCGGCGCCCTGGGAAGGCGGGCAGGGCCAGAGCCAGCAGGACAGGGAGACGGGGAGGGAAGGGCAGGGAGCAGAATGCTGAGAGGCCAGGCCCGACGTGGCTGCAGCAGGCATAGGCAGCCACCAAGAAAGACGAGTGTGACCCAAAGAAGGAGCCGTGGAGGGAGGCCGTGGGGCCCCCTCAGAGCAGCAGGCCCGGGGCCGGGGAGAAGGGCTCCCACCCGGCAGCCGGGATCAGGCCAGGCGGCTGCGGAGCCCTGTGGTCCCGGGGTCCCGGGGTCCCACCTGCAATGAAGAGAGCCGCCAGGACGGGCGGCCGGTTTGGGTGGGCATGCGTCCTCGGGGCCCACTTCCTGATCCCCAGGCCGAGGCCAGCCCGCTCCACCCTGCGTCCTTCGGCCCAGGTGCGCGAAGCCTACCTGCAGTTCATGGTGTCGGTGGCCACCATGCTGCGGAAGGACGCGAGTCTCCCTGAGGACAGCTACCTGGTGCAGGAGGACATGGCGCAGGTGCTGCAGCTGGAGACCCAGCTGGCTAACGTGAGGCCGGGCCCCCCGGGGGAGCATGGGCGGGGGGTGCACGCCTGGGCCCTGGCCATCACCCCCGCGTCACCGCCTGCCCCGCCCCGAGCAGGCCACGGCCCCGCAGGAGGAGCGGCATGATGTCACCGCCCTGTATAACAGGATGGAGGTGCGGGAGCTCCAGAACAAGTTCCACCTGAAGGTGCGACCGGGCAGGGGTGGGGTTGGAGGTGGGGCACAGACCCAGCCCAGGCACCCCTGTTTCCTGCCTCTCGCATTTAAGCCTCAGAAAGGCTCGCAACCCCGAGCGGGGGCCCTGTCACTGGTCATCCACACTGGGATGTTTTCCCACGGGACAGCCGGGGTCCGCCAGGCTGTCTGGAGCCGGGGGCCACTCCGCCCCTGAGGAGGCTGCTGTGACGACCCTTTTTCTGAGCAGGACACAAGCTGGGAGTTTGCTGACTTGACCGAGCTGGGGAGACCCCACCAACCACAGTCCCCCTCTGACCCCCAGCAGGGCTCTGCCCACCCGGGGCCCCACCCGCTCCTGACTGAGGGGCCCCACACCGGACCCTCGGGTGGGCCCTGCCCTCGCCACGCGCTGAGCCTGGGAGGGGCCTCCTCCTGCGGACACAGGGGCAGAAATGCCCCTCTAGTCACTGCCAGCGGCTGCCAGGCCAGAGTGTGGAGGGCATGAGCTGGGACAGAACCAAAATCGGAGGGAGGAGGCTGGGACGCACCCAGGCCAGACATGTAAAATAGTCCAATGAATTGACTTACCAAAGACAGAGCCCCCAGTTCTTCACGGCTGGTGCTCTTTGCGTTTTGCTGGAGAAATCTTTGTCCCGCACCCGCCAGGCTG
>PVJI01030526.1:0-14098 GCA_004026765.1 Micronycteris hirsuta | reverse complement strand
CACACACACACACACGGAGAAAGAGAGAGACTGAGACTGAAGTTTATTCTGGATGCGAACCCAAACTGTTCATCTCCAGGACTTTCGGAGATTTCTCCCACCCCAACACACACGCACGCACACACTCCCTACTCTTCTTGGGAATGTAAAAGAAACCACAGTTAGCCTGGAAATTATCTTCGTGGAATGAATCAGCATATTGTTTTGAGTTTTTGCACTGTATGTATTAATTTTAAAAGCACACATGTCTTGGTTCAGTAAAATTTGCAGAAAGCAGACATCCCATGAAAAGAATTGGTTGGTTGAGATGTTTATCCCTCCAGCTATCGTTCCCCTTTTTATGACTACAAAGAATACTGGCGTTTCTTCACTTCTCAGAGCCCTCTGCTCAGGAAGATCCTGGCAGCCGCCCCAGGAAGTCCCACTGTGCGGAAGCGAAGGGTCTTTGTGAGTCTGGCTCTTTCCCACCCTCTGACCCGTCTGCTCATGGGTGTGTCGGCTGCCACACTGCCCCTATCAGAAAGTGCCTCTTTCAGCCGGTGCATTCCACTTGTGCAAGGCATGATCCAGAGAGGCCGGGCCCAGCCGCACCAGCTCGCCCTCTCTCCCTGCCTCTGTCGTGTTGTGGAGCTTATGTGATGGGGGGTGAGAGGTGAGGGGCTGGGGGAGGCCAGGGCGTCACTGTTTCACTGGAACTGGCTGATGCAGAGGAAGACATTCAGAGGGCCATGAAAATCAGACTTTTTCTGAGGAAAACTAAGGCCTTCCAATAACCGATCCTCAGTTAACCCTCTTCCATCAACTGATAAGTTAACCGATATCCGTAATGATGATCCTACAGTATTCAAGATCCTGAGGTGACTTCTACATTAAAAAAAGAATGATTAAAATGTATGTGGTAAATGTTAATACTTTAAGTAATTTTCCTACAATCTTCTAAACCCATTGGTCTCCGAATTTCTGATAGCATGCTTGAATCAGTTTTTTTCATTGGCATTCTCCCCAAATATTTATGTTTATTTATAAATTACACATATCAATACTCTACTAAATTGTTCCTAATAAAACACAGAGAGAATATTTTAAAGAGTAAGATTACCTCCTTTCTTGATTAAAAGCAATTCTTAGCAGAGTAGACCTAAAGGGGCACTTTCTTAACATAATAAAAGATGTATATCTGAGCCTCTCATGCTTATTGACACAGAGTTTAGAAGCGTTTGGACTGAAGTCAGGCATGGGACAGGGCTGACATTATCACAGCCCATATTTAATATTGTTCTGGAAATGCTAGCTCTAACTAGAAAAGACAAGTAAATTACAGTATATTTGAAAGTAATATATTAATGGAGTATAATAAAAACCATTGTTTATTGGGTTGGCCCAAAAGTCTATTTAGTGTTTTCTGTAAAATAAAATACATTTTTCATTTTCACCAATAACTTTATTGATTTGTATATTCTGAGTATGTTGACTATCTTCCACGTGGTATAACATTGATTGTTCTCAATTAATGTCTCGATTTGATCGCTATCAACCTCAACTGGTCCACCCGACCCTGGAGCATCATCCAGTGAGAATCTCCAGCATAAAACTTTGCAAACCACTTTTGAAACTTTCAATCTGTCACAGCACCTTCTCCATACACTGCACACATCTTTTTTTGCATTTTTACCTTTCTGGAAGTAACAAAGCATAATACGCCAAAAATCTTGCATATTTTCCTCCATCTTCAATATTAAATGGCTACACAAAAATTCACCAATTTTGATAAGTTTTTTTTAAATGCATGCTGATATGACAACTGTTACAATACAATCTAACAAAATTGTTTTGAATGATGTTAAAGACAATTCAGCGCTACTAGAGCCATTTTACAGGGAAAAAACCAAATGAACTTTTTGGCTAACCCAATATATAGGTAAATAAACTTAAATGCATGAAAAACCTGAGAGAATTAACTTCAAAACTATTGTGAACAACAAGAGAATTTACTAGGTAATGCAGTAAAAAACTGATGTGTAGAAACAACAACAAAAAAATCCTATCACCAATACAAACAACCACCAGTTAGAAGATGTAATAAAAGGTAATACCCCATTTATCATAACCACATAACAAAATCGAGTGGCTAGGAATAAACCTAAGAATCGTGCCCGATAGGTAAGCAGAAATCTAAGTTCCCAAGGGTTTGAAGAAATAGAGAGACATACTATATTTTGACAATGAAAACATTATTCTAAAGTTATCAAAAATCCCTTAATCTATGAATTTAGTGCAATTCCAATTAAAATACTAACAAAATTCTTTTTGTGTTCTAAGATTCCACTTGAAAAACAAACAGCAAGAGTACTTGTGGAAATTCTGAAAAAGTTGAGTAAGGAAGAGAAACCATCCCTGCCAGATATTGAAAAAAAAAATGTAAGTCTATAATATTTAAAGCAACATTGTGATGAGTAGATGAAAAAGTCAGTGAAACTGAATAAAAAGTCCATAAATACACCCAAATACACATACCAATTTAATATAATGGATAAAAGTGGTGTACGAAATGGATCATTCAAAAAATGAGCCTTCTTCCAAAAGTGGAAGAAAAAGAGTGAGGAAGATGGGATGTGTCCAATTAAGCAGCAGGTTTAGATCTAGTTTAACCAGCAGGAGGCGGCAGCATCCCAAGATCCACTCTCCCCCTGCTCCACGGTGGCCACAGACCCTCTGCAGGGCACCAGCAGTGGTACAGGAATCATCGTGTTCCCAGCATGCACCGCTGCCTCTGGAGCTACACACAGCCCAAGAAATGCCTGCGTGATCTTTAGCCTGGAATACCACAGCAGAGAAAGGTTTGCCAACTAGGAAGGAAATCAAGGCTCAGAATTAAAGAGGACAAGTAGAAAAAGAGGAAAAGGGAGAGAGAAAATAACTCAGCTAGGCACACAGCCAGGGGACCCTTGTTGATGGGCCCAACTTAGAGATAAAATGGGGCCCAGGACAGAGAACCATGGAGCTGTCCCCACTGAGGGACCTGCTGTGTCATCTGGGAATACCCGTCACCCTCGTGCCAACCACACCGGGAACCCAGAGGCTTGGCTCTGTGTGATCCTGAGCAAGCCAAGTGCCTGTTGTGGGGACACTTCCCCCTGCTGTGTCCAGTTCATAGGGTTCACGAAGAAGGATGTGACGTGGCGAATGTGAGTAGACTTTGCAAAATCTACCATTTACGGTAATCATTCACTTCAGATTGAGCCTTGCTTGTAATACGCACGCACCTCACTGTCACGGCCTTTTATTTCCCGAGGAGCCGTGGTGTCCATGGACTGTGTTGACCCAGCGAGAACCCAGATACCCTCCCCCAAAGGAAGTTAAGGTGGGAACCGCGAAATCATCAGTGTCTTCTTGCTGCCCTGTTTAAATGCAGGTCCGGGGAAGGACCGATGCCCTGCGAGCCTCCTGCTCCATCTGCCTCCATCCTGCAGGAAGTGAGGCCTCTTGTGCAACCTGATGAAAGACGCAGAGCTCCCGCCAGAGCCGCGAGGGCTTTCCTGGATGCGGGGCCCACATCAAAGCTCTCTTCCTCTGTGTTGACATGTGTAACTCTTTAGCTGGTCTGATAACACATCCAGAGACAGGCTCTCAGCTTCCTGCGGGGGAAACAGAGCCAGAGAAATGCTGAACTGAGCTGAGCTGGCAGGTACGGGGTTTTTTTTCCTGCAAGAGTCTGTTGGGAAGGAAACTAGGCCGTAAGTCTGCTGTGTGTGTACTAAAGCGCAAGGGTGACTAAAGCTGCCTCAGGCATCCTGGTGGCCTTGTTATCTATTTCCAGAGAAAGAGGGGGAGGGGCCAAGAGCAAAGATCCTGGGAAAATATGCTGTTTTATCACTGGAGTTCATTTATTTCCCAGAAACATTGGCTTGGAGGGAAAGGTGACATGATATAGAAGAGAAAAAACTACTGTATTCCAAACTGAGTTCAAATCCAGACCTGGCCCTCACCTACCTGGATGAACTTGGGCAAGTGACTTACACTCTCCCAGCCTTATTTCCTCATCTTTAAAATGGTAATAAAAATTCCTACTATGAAGAATTTTGTAGGGAGATCAAATAATGTACATAAAATAATTGGCACACAGGAGTAGAGAATTTCTCAGCTTCCCTCCTCAGAGACAGAGAGTTTCCTGGCTGTTCATATCTTCCCTAAATGGTTCCACGTTGCTTTTTATCTGCAGACCCCTGCAGAGCCACTGAAGTTGCTCACATATAAGAATTTGATGGGTGCTTGCTAACTCTTCCCCTCAATTCTGGTGTTGAATACATTTCTGCAGAAAGAGGCTGGGCAATGAGCTCTCTGAACATCAGGCCCCCTGAAGAAGCCCACGGCAGCATCAAAGGAACTTCGCACAGATCGTGGGAGAGAAGCTGTGCGTTTCATTCCATCACGCCCTAGACTGCAGATGGTGAGTCGGTGCTGGGTTTTGTGACTTAACTGGGTTCCCGAACATAGTGCAGAAACCTGGGGAGACTTTCCTGAATTCAGATTTTTTGTTGGTGTTTCCAGTGGCCCATTAGCTACGGAGAGCTTGGAAGAAACGCAAGGAAGGAAACCCGCAAACTGTTCGTGGACGAGACTGTTTCACGTGCTTCACACCCTTGGGCTCCTTGAATGCCCCCCACTGGGCGGCTGCGCCCCTTTCACAGGAGCTGAAACACAGGGTCCCTTAGCATCAACAACTCACAGCGTGACAGAGCTAGTGACCCTGAACAGTCACACCCAGTCACACCCAGCCCTTTCAGAGTGAGGTGGTGACAGGCTGGGAATTTTAAGAAAAGATAAATGTGCAGGTGTTTTATAAGCCTGTAGATGGATGCTCGAGGGCCTGGTAGTTGTTGACTTCACTTGCAAGCCTGGCATCCAGGACTCCTGCTACCCTCCTTCCCTCTCCTCATCTCTGTTCTCCCTCATCCTCTTCTCTACTTTGTCCATTTCTTCCACCACTTACACTATCGAAAGGCATCGTCTGGCTTCGTTTTAGCTGGCAGAAACTTCCTGAGCCCAAGGGAAGGACTTTGGGGACTTTCCACGGGAGGACGTCTGCCTTGGTCTCCAGACCCCTTCACGGAGGCCAGCGCCATTGCCAGGCGCGAGGAGCATCTGGGCCAGGCAGAACTGACCACTGTGAGTCTCCCTTGCACAAAGCACACTACCCTTCCTTCCCTTGGGATGTTTTCGTTTTTTTCCAACAATCAGAGGAGCTGTGTTCTTTGTTACTGGTTCAGTTATCTCGGTACATGGGGGTAAGAGCCAAGGAGAAAACTGATACTCGGTGTTGTGTAAGACGTTTTCTGGGAAATTTGTCTCTTGCATGGTTCAGGGCTGCTTATTGCTGTCTGCATCCCTCACCCCGAAGCATCTGTGCCTTCCATGAAAGAGCCTAGGCGTGGAGGGGGTAGGGGCGCGGCACGGTCTGTGTTCTCCTTCCATCTTCCTGAGCTAGGGTGCAGCCAAACAGAAACCACACGTCTTCAGTCTTTGTGTCCCAGCATCTGGAGTAAAGCCTGCCACATAACAGGCACCCAGGAAAAGTCTTTTAGAATCAGAACCGAGAGGGGCTGGGTCACACAGGTGCTTCTCACTAGCCCACAGGGCTGGTACGGCAGGTACGCTGTGGACAGCCAGAGGCAGAGACCTGGTTCTGGAGTCCATCTGGTTCCCATGGAGGCGTGTCCCCTGGAAGTCAAGCAGGGCATGGAGTTCCCTTGTGTCCAGCTTTGATTTGAGTTGTGTAAGTGATGATGAAAATAATGATATTTTTTGAGCCACAGTTAAAAAGTCAGATATTATTTGACACTCATTTTCATTCATATGGGTTAGCTTACAAAGGACAATGTTCATTTTAGGATTGTCCTCTAGGATTTTGGTCATTTGGGATTGTCCTCATCTCGAGGACACACAGACCCAGAGGAGAGCCCCGAGACTGATGAGTCTGCCTCCACAGGAGCAGGGCAGGGACAAGAGGAACGAGGCTGCCCACCCCAGTCTGGGCCAACAGGCTTTATGGAGAGAAGCTTATGGAAGAGGCACGTCCTGGGTAGCGGCAGGACTGAGGGTGCTCTGTGCTGCTCGGCAGACACCGAGCAATTACGTGGAGTGACAGGGGAGACAGGCGCAGGTGCTGGCACGGGCATGCTACCTGGTACGGGACATCACTTTACATGCTTGACCAGGTCACGACCACGATCTGTTCCAGCAACCAGCACACCATGGGGGGCAGGGCAGGGGTGCTCTTGTATGTCACAGGAAAACATCTAATTCGATTGACAGCCTCTAGGGCAGCTGTGGGACATACTCTCCCTCTCTGGCTCAGGTCCAGCTCACAGGTCTGGGTCACATCATGGAACAGTCTGCTGCGTTTGTTTTACAGAGGAGATAACTGTTGCCCAGAGAAACTAAGTAATTTGCCTAAGGTCACACAGCTGATAAGTCACAGAAATGTGATTCTGACTCAGGCCTGTCTGGTTTCAAAGCCCATTGATTGGCCGAGTGGAGGCAGTTTTTCCTGAGTCCCCAGGCCCTCTGTTTTCTCACTGCTTTCTCGGAAGCCACGACTTCCTTCACTCAAGGGACATGGGCTCTCCTACCTACACTCCCTGCTCCTCTCCAATATATCATTTCCGCTTTGACGAGAACATCCATCCTCCCGTTCACTCCTGTTGTTAACGAAAAGGCCCTGCCTCCACTCAAGAATTTCTTTTGAGCACAATGAGGGAAGACCCTTCTCCCTCCCTTGCCAGAAAATCACCCAGTGTTTGAGGCTGAACCGTGGGTTCCCTGAGGGGTCAGGACAACAGGGTAAGATGCTGGGGTGGCCCTGCCCTCCCACAGCCCTAACATCTCCATCTCGCCATCTGCCCCAGGATGCTGAGGACCAGGCCTTGCTGTGAAGATTAAACAACACAAGGCACGTGAAGGTGCCCAGCACAATGTCTGAGAAAACACACGGAAACCCCTACTTGCCCCTTCTCCCACTTCTTAGCATCTCCTACTCTCCTCTGGGGGCTCTGCCATCCCCCTCAGCGGGGCTACCCAATGCACTGCAGAATCACATCCGGAGCAGGAGATTGACCTCTGCCTTCTGGCGCCCAGGAGACAAGCAGCAAAACCCAGTTTCAAGATGGGGGAAGGGCAGTGTGGGGTGGGGGGATGGAGTGCCAGCTCTGAAGCCCAGTGCTGTTAGAAAGCTCAGGAGGGATAGAATTTTTGTCACCACATATGAATGATCGTGTGTGTGTATTTGTGTGTGTGTGTGAGAGAGAGAGAGAGAGAGAGAAAAGAGATGGCAAATGGGGCGGGGATAGCTATAATTAATAGTCACCATTTTTGAACACCTATAATCTGTATTTGAGCTTGAGTCCTGGCCCATTCATAACCATCCATGTAACCTTAAAGAACTCATTTAAACTCACTAGGCCTCTCTGATCTTATGCCTTACTATTCTGAGAAAGATATTATTCCCATTCATTTTACCAATGAACAGACTGGCTCAAGTCACATGGCTAGCAAAACTCCTATGATTACATATTATATCCCAAGGTTCATAATAAGCATTTGTATGTACTATATTATTTAATTTTTATAAAAATGCCAAGAAATGTTAACAGTCTTATTTTACTGTTTAAGAAAATAAGAAGTCTTAGAGGTAACAAATAATTTGTCCAAGATCTTATATGAAATGAGAAGATTTAAGGTGAAAACTGGACTAAATGTAGTCCTAGAGGATAATAACAGTAAAACAATAACAGTATTCATTACATGCCATGTGTTCTTGACCTTGCACAAAGCACTTTACATGCATTTCTTTCACTTTGGCAACTTTGAATAAAGCTGCTGTAAACATTTTGTGTGCAGGTTTTACATAGACAAGGTTTTAGCTCACTTGGGTAAATACCTAGGAGTGTGATTGCTGGATTACATGATAAAAGTAAACTTAGTTTTGTAAGAAACTGCCAATCTGCCTTCCAGAGTGGCTGTACCACTCTGCATTCCCACCAGCAATGAATGAGCGTTCCTGTTGCTCTACATCCTCGTCAGCATTTGGGGTTATCCGTGTTTTGCACTTTAGCCAATCTAATTGGTGGATAGTGGTTTTTCATGGTTTTAATCTGTAATTCCCTATGACATATGATGTTGAACATCTTTTTGTATGCCTCCTTGCCACATGTATATTTTCTTTGGTGAGGTGTCTATTCAGATACTTTGCGCATTTTTTTTTTTTTTTACTGGGTCGTTGGCCTTCTTATTGTTGAGTTTTTTTTTTTTTTTAAGATTTTATTTTTATTTATTTTTAGAGAGAGAGGGGAAGGGAGGGAGAAAGAGAGGGAGAGAAACAGCAATGTATGGTTGCCTCTCACATGGCCCTCACGGGGACCTGGCCCGCAACCCAGGCATGTGCCCTGACTGGGAATCGAACCGGACCACTTGGTTCCCAGCCCACGCTCAATCCACTGAGCTACACCAGCCAGGGCTTATTGTTGAGTTTTCAGGGTTATTTTTATAATATAAATACAAGTCCTTCATCAGATATGTGTTTTGCAAATATTGTCTCTTGGTCTGTGGTTTGTCTCTTCAGTTTCTTTACACTGACTTCCACAGAGCAGAATTTTTAATTTCAGTAAAGTCTAAATTATCAATTTTTTTCACTGATTATGTTTTGTTGTGGTATCTAAAAACTTATCATCAAACACAAAGTCACTCCGGTTTTCTTCTAGAGGTTTAAATAGTTTTGTATTTTACATAGTCCATGGTGCATTTTGAGGTAATTTTTCTAAAAAATGTAAGACCTGTATCTAGGTTTCTTTTCTTTTCCTTTTTTTTTTTTTTTTTTTTTTTTTTTTTTTTTTTTTTTTTGCATATGGACATCCAATTGTTCCAGCACCATTTGTTGAAAAGACTGTTTTTTCTCCATTGCCTCTATTTCTAGACGTCCTCTGCTGTTCCTTTGTGCTATGTGTCTGTCTTCTTCATTTCCACGCTATTGTGATGACTTCATAGTTAGTCGGGAAATCAGACAGTGTCAGTCATCAGTTTTGTTCTTCTCAATATTGTATTGGCCGTTCTGGGTTGCCTTTCCATACAAACTTTATTGTTTTCCTTTATGCTTTTTAAAAAAATTATATTTTATTGATTATGCTATTGCAGTTGTCCTGATTTTTCCCCCTTTGCAGTCCCTCCACCCAGCACCCCCTACACCCTCAGGCAATTCCCACAGTATTGTTCAGCTCCGTGAGTCATGTGTATAAGTTCTTTGGCTACTCCATTTCCTGTACTGTACTTTACACCCCCGGGCTATTCTATAATACCTATTTGTACTTCTTTTTTTTTTTTTTTAAAGATTTTATTTATTTATTCTTACAGAGAGGAGAAGGGAGGGAGAAAGAGAGGGAGAGAAACAGCAATGTACAGTTGCTTCCCACATGGTCCTCACTGGGGACCTGGCCTGCAACCCAGGCATGTGCCCTGACTGGGAATCGAACCGGGACCCTTTGGTTCCCAGCCCGCGCTCAATCCACTGAGCTACACCAGCCAGGGCGATACCTATCTGTACTTCTTAATCCCCTCACCTCTTCACCCATTCCCCCAAAATCCCCTCCCAGCTGGCAACTATCAAAATGCTCTCTCTACCCATGATTTTGTCTCTGTTCTTCATGTTTGTTTAGTTTGTTTTTAGATCAGTTGTTGATAGACTTGTATTTTTTGCCATTTTATGGTTCACGGTTTTGATCTTCTTTTTCTTAAATAAGTCCCTTTAACATTTCATATAAGAAAGGTTTGGTGATAATGAACTCCTTTAGTTTTCTCTTATCTGGGAAGCTCTTTATCTTCCTTTAGATTCTAAATGATATCTTTTCTGGGCAGAGAAATCATGGCTGAAGGTCCTGCTTTTCAGGACTTTTAATATTTCTTGCCAATCCCTTCTAGCCTGCAAAGTCTCTTTAGAGAAATCAGCTGACAGTCTTATGGGAACTCCCCTGTAGCTAACTAACTTCTTTTCTCTTGCTGCTCTTAAGATTCCCTTTTTATCTTTAAGCTTTGGCATTTTAATTATGATGTGTCTTGGAATGGGCCTCTTTACATCCATCTTGTTTGGGACTCTATGCTTCCTAGACTTGCATGCCTATTTCCTCCACCAAATTAGGGGAGTTTTCTCTCATCATTTTTTTTCAAATAGATTTCCAATTTCTTCCTCTTTCTCTTCTCCTTCTGGCACCCCTATAAGGCAAATGTTAGAAACTTCAAGTTGTCCCAGAAGCTGCTTATACTATCCTCATTTTTTTGGATTTTTCTCTACCTGTTGCTCTGATTGGTTGTTTTTTGCTTCCTTATATTCCAAATCATTGATTTGATTCTCAGCTTCATTCACTCTACTGTTGTTTCCCTGTAAATTGTTTTTTATTTCAATTAGTGTATACATTTCTGACTGGATATTTTTTATGCTATTAAGATCCTCACTAAGTTCCTTAAGCATCCTTCTAACCAGTATTTTTAATTCTGCATCTGATAGATTGCTTATCTCCAATTGTTTAGCTCTTTTTCTGGAGTTTTGATCTGTTCTTTCATTTGGGCCATATTTCTTTGTCTCTTCATTTTAGCAGCCTCCTCTGTTTGTTTCTATGTATTAGGTAGAGCTACTATGACTCTATGTCTTGGTACTATGGCCTAATGTAGTAGGTGTCCTGTAGGGTCCAGTGGCACAGCCTCCTCTATCACCCAAGCTGGGTACTGAATGTGCACCCTTCGTGTGAGCTGAGTACACCCTCCTCATGTAGTTGAGACTTGGTTGCTGTTGGCAGGTCAATCAGAGAGATTTACACAAGTCACTCAGGTACAAAGGATTGGCTGTGACCACTTACCACCAACCTCCAACCTCTGTGGAGGATCAACTGTATGGGGGCAAGGTGGTGGTGCTCTGACCTGGTCTGTAGCTGTTGACTGGTTTTGCTGGCCCTGGGGTTTCCCAGGTGGTGCAGACCAAGGTCAGCCCGACTGAGTTTTGCCTGGGGTTACCCTGTCTGAGCTATAAAGCAATCTGAGTTGGCTGCTACTTGTGCTGGGCTTGGAAATTGCAAGGCAAAGCCAAGCTGTGAATCTAGGCTGGATGCTGCTAGTGCTGGACCTGGGGCTCACTGATGCCAGCTGCTGCTTGTTTGAGAGGATTTAGGAAGTTGTGCACCGTGAGCCAAGACCAGCCATTCATATGGAAAAGCAGCTTGGGTGGGCCCAGAAGTTGGGTGGGGCAGAGTTTCTGGAGATCTCCAAGGCAAGTCAAACAGTTTTAGCCAGGTTGATAGAGTCTCAGACATGGCAACAGCTTGCCGGCTCTGTAAGGGGAGGGTTTAGAAAAGGGAAAATGACCTCTGCTTGCCATGATGCCAGACACTTAAGTTTCTCCCCATATACTACTGGTACCTTTCAAGTTGCTACCTCAGTGCTGGAGCTTAGAGGGAGTGACTCTGCATAGGTGAGTCCATGTGTATGTTCTTTAAGAGTAACTGCTTGGAGTTCTAGGGGTTTTATCCACTGACTCAATGCCTACTGGTTTTTGCAGCCAGAAGTTGTGGGAACTTATCTTCCTGGCAATGGAACCCTGGGCTATGGGGCCTGGTGTGGGGCTAGGATGCCTCACTCCCAAGATATCCCTCCCAAATTTTTATCTACCACACATGGGTGAGGGACCAGCCCATTCTGCATCTGTGTCCCTGCTACCAGTCTGGATGGATGTGGTTTCATTAAGTCCATAGTTGTCAGACTTCGATGGAACTCAATTTCTGATAGTTCTAAGTGATGGTTGTTCTATATTTTAGTTGTAATTTTGATGTGGCTGTGCAAAGAGGCAAGCTATGTCTGCCTACGCTGCCACCTTAACCTAGAAGTCCCACATAAACTTTAGATCAGTTTTTCACATTCTAAAAAATTGTTTGATTTTGTTCAGAACCACACTAAATTGTACAGATTAAGTTGGGAAGAATTGACTATTTTATATATTGAGACTTCCGACTCATGACATATCTCATTATTTATTTAGATATTTTTTTATTCCTCTCATCAAAATTTTGTAGTTTTTCACATATAAATTGTGTCTGTATTTTGTTATACTTATACCTAGGTACTTCCTTTCTTGTGTAATATTATAAATGGTATTGTTTTTCATTTTAAATTCCCATTGTTCATAACAGATATATAAGCAAGCAATTGATTTTTTAAAATTAATTTTGTATCCTGAGATCTTATTCTAATTGTTTAATAATTTAAGGAGCTTTTGTTCATTCTTTGGGATTTGCTACATAAACTATTATGTTATCTGCAAATAAAGACAGTTCATAATTCATATACCTTTTATTTCTTTTTAAAAACCTTATTGTATTAACTAGGATTTCTAGTACAATGTGAATTGAGTGTTGAAAAGAGACATCCATGCCTTGCTCCTGACCTTTGGAAGCAAGTATCCAGTTCCTTGACATTAACTATAATGTTAACTATGGGCTTTTTATAAGTCTTCTTTATCAAGTTAAGAAAATTCACTCTATTTCTACTTTTCTGAGTGTTTTTTTAATCGTGAATGGGTGTTGGATTTTATGAAATGCTTTTTCTGTAGCAATTGATTTGATCATATGATTTTTATCCTTCAGCCTCTTGATGTGGTAGATTACATTAATTGACTTATAGATGTAAGGCCAGTCTAGCAAACCTGGAATAAATCCCACTTGTTCATGGTGCATAATTCTTTTCATACATTCATTATTGGACTTGTTAATATTTTAAGAATTTTTGCATCTATGTTCATGAGTGGTATTGGCCTGTACTTTTCCTTTCTTATACCCTCTTTATCTGATTTTGATTTAGAGTAATTAATGCTGACTTATAAAATGAATTAAGAAGTATCCTTTTTGGTTTATAAAAGAGACTATAGAAAATTAGTATAATTTCTTCCACAAATGTTTGGTAGAATTCCCTAGAAAAACCATCTGAGCCTGTTGTTTTCTTTTTTGAGGGAGATTATTAACTACTTATTCCAATTCTTTAGTAGATACAGGTTTATTCAGATTATTTCTTGTGTGAATTATGGTAGTTTGCATCTTTCAAGGCATTAGTTCATTCATTTAAGTTATCAAATTTGTGGTCATTATTTTCCTTTTTATTTGTTTCCCTTGGGAAGGAAATTAGTGAGGGGTTTTCACCAATTGAACCAAGTTCTGTATTTCTATGAGGATGGGAAGGAGTGGTGCCTGTAACACACTTAGCAACAGGATTGACAGATAGAAAGTGTTGCTGCTGTTATGTGCATTATATTCGGCATTTACCAGATTCACAAATTCTATACATGTGTGTTGGAGCCTGATATTTTGCTTCTCACCTACCCTGATTTTTAAAAAAGGGAGGACAACAGATTCCTCAGAGGCAGGATTTCTGCAATGGTGGAACAAGAAGCTTGTAAACTCTCTTCCTCCAAAATTATGGTAAAAACCAGACAAAATTTTTCAAACAACTGTTTTGGGACTCTGGAAATTGATCCAAGACATATAATAAATTAAGAGTATTAATTGAAGAAAAATCACAGAGCCTTAGCTAAAAACAGTGGGAATCTGTAGCATTTTTGTCTAGAATTATTCTTATTACTTCCTACCCCTAACTCAATTTGTATGGTAGTTATACTAGGCTGGAGCATGCAATGAAATCTTGTAGCTGCTTTGCCAGGGCTGCTGACTGGATTGGAACAAAGGATGGAAAAACACAATGCCAGTGGGTGTGGCAATGAACAGTAGCAATCTTGGTGAGAAACAAATAGGGAAGGCCAACATCACAGCTAGCCTGCAGTTGTGATCCTGGTTGAGGCAAGCAATAAGGAGACAGATTAGCTAGAAACTGAATAGTCTCATCCAGGAAATGAGGTAGAAGTAGTGACTTCCCACATATCCTGAGAGTCTGAAAGGCTGCACACATGCCCATGGACACATACCCACTCAGAAGAGACTAGAGATGGCCCTGATTGCTCACATATCCTTGGCTGAACATGAGCTATTGCACATGTAAAACACAGAAGAACTTGAAAAAA
>PVJI01030525.1:0-14087 GCA_004026765.1 Micronycteris hirsuta | reverse complement strand
TACTATCTATTATCACATGTGTCTGCTGTTGGGGGGGGACTTATACACATTTTATGGTCAGGGCCAAGAAATTAAAATGATCCCAGATTGGTTATACCTCTGGACACTCTGGAGAAATAATCAGAAATCATTTGTTCAGATCATTCTTTAAGCCCTTTAGGATTTCCTCAAAATAAATTCAGCCAAATATGAATTCACAGTAAAAAAAATTTAAATAAATTCACAAGGAATAAGAAACAACAAACAATAGATTTAGACCTGTAAGAACTTCAGATATTATCATTATGAAGTGCAGATAACTAAATATGAATGTTTAGGTAAGAGATAGAATTGAAAACATGAATAAGAAAAAAAGAGACTATTAATACACAGTCAGGCAAATTTTAAAAGGAACCAAAAACAGCTTCCAGGAAGAAAAATATAGTCATTGCAATTTTAAAAGCAATACATAGATTAAACAGTGGATTAGGCATACTAGAAGAGAGATGAATGAATTGGAAGATAAATCTGAAGGTTTTACCCAAAATGAATCACAGAGTTGTAAGCAGATAGAATTTGTGGACATAAAAGAGACATAAAGAAAGGATAGAAAGAGGAAGAATAGAGAAAATGGGGAGAATGTATATTTTTTCCTCCAGAATTAAGAAAAACATCATTTATCAGATTCAGGAGCCCAGAGAATCCTGAGCAGAGTAAATAATAAGAAATCCACACTTAGACACATTTCAATGAAATTGCATTACCCTAAAACACATAGATATTGGTAGCAAGCCAGAGAAAAGATCACTTCAAAGGGGCAACAATTAGATCAACAGAAAACTTTTCAACAGCAACAATAGAAACCAGAGGACAGTGAAATATCTTTAAAGTGCCAACAGAAGACAACTTAGAATTGTGTGCCCAGAACAACTCTTTCAAAAATGAAAGTAGAATAAAGATGTTTATAAATAAACGAAAACATACATTTTATGACCAAGAAATCCAACTAAGAGAATAATAGGATGCATTTCAGGAAGAAGGAAAGTCTGAGATTCAAGTAGGAAAGACTTTTAGAGAAACTGGTGTGCATGCACACAAATTTAAACAGTGAATGTAAAAATAATAAAAAGAACCATCTAAACAGAGGGGCCACAAATTAGTCTGGTGATTCCTTCTATAGGTTTTTCTAACTTTATGATATAATTTTAAAGTTCCAAGGATAAAATATACAAAAAATGAAACAAGTATCTTTCTGCATGTTCCCTTTATGTATGGTCAAGAAGATAATTAAAATTTTTAAAAACGTAACAGTCCTTTTAAAATAACTGAAAATTCAAGTTTGAGAGTCCTTGTTTAAGGAGGTAATAATTCAGTTGTCACAACATCAGCTAGAAAGCTCAGAACTATTCTAGTTTTTAAAACTGATGAAATAGTAAAGAAGAGGACATTGTTGTGCAGGATAAATGTTCCCTCCAACAGTTTTTCTAGCACATGCCTCTTTTGGGAGGCTTTGGTGTTCTCTCTTAAATATCACTGCTTGTATATTAGACCATTAAAAATGTAGTCCCTCAATTGTAAAAAGAGTACAACATTAATTTTGTAGGGCACTAAGCAACATGTATAGTCTGGTTCCATAGTAATCCAGAATTATACACACCACAATAACTCAGAAAAATTATTTCAAATTTGTTCCAATAGATTCAGGATAGTTACATTCAAGATTTCATTTGAAAAATGTGATAGATACTCCATTTGAGATAAGCAATGGTTTTGGTATTAGCAAAACAATGAGGTATTTATCTCTTTTTAATATGTTTAGATCACGTTTGTGGTAGCAAAAACCGTTTTGCTGACTCAGCCAGAACTTGAATTGGGCACTCGCTAGAATTTTCTACTGGATAAATTTTCTCAAAGGATTGTAAAATGTGAGGAAGAAATCCAAAATGTGTTTCCTGATTTTTATTACTAAAGTGACATGCATATCTCAGCAGAAGACAGGATACACAAAAATATTTTTATCTCATATAAAATTAATTTTTCATTTGAATATGATACCTGGAGATATTTCATGGTGACAGGGTGAATACACAGGGCATCTGATATTATATTAAGGGAAAGAGTTTTTATTCTAGCATTATCAATGCAGAGTCTAGGTTAAACTTCAAATATTCTAGTAGTAATAGTAAGAGGCTAGAGAATTTAACAGTAGACAGTGAAAAATGAAAGACTGGTATAGGGCAGCAACGTTCAAGGAATGTAGTTCAAGGAATGTAGACCCTGACCCTGGCTGCAGCTACTATTTGGGCACCTGGACAAATGTTCAAAAGACAACTCCTCTGAGTCTTCTGAATTTCAGATCTGTGATACCATACAGGGTGGGACAAAAGTCGGCTTACAGTTGTTAGGACACCAAACACAGAGTTTATTCTTGCATTATTATTTATTGTTGTATTATTTTCCATACAAATAACTGTAAATCTGCTTTTGCCCCACCCTGTATATTGTGCGTACAATGAACAGTATTGAGGGGTTGGTGGTGTCGGGGGGACATGGATGGAAGTAGTCAAGAGGTACAGAATTCCATTTATAAGATAAATAAGTACCAGGGATGTAATGTGCAACATAATGACTATAGTTAACTCTGCTGTATCATATATTTGAAGTTCCTAATAGAGTTGATCCTCAAAGTTCTCCTCACAAGGAAAAAACTGTTGGGAACCGCCCTGCCTGGTTTCAGAAACTTTAACCCCTCATGGCTAAGGCTGAGTAAAGGACCTTGGGACCATAAGCCATTAAGGAGACAAAGCTTATCTTCCTTGTAGGGGCACCGCCTCTGCCCCCTTTTACTTCATCCTGCTTGGCCTGGAGCACCTGACCAGTTAGCCAATGATGGGTAAGATTCCTCAAGGGAGGGATGACCTAAGACAGACACAGTCACTAAGGAGCCCCCAGGGAAGGACTTGGTGGGCTATAGAAAAAGGGGGTGATGGACCCTTGCCCCTCAGCTTTGGCATAGCCTGAGTCCTCATTCTGTCTGCGAGAAGTCTCCTAATCTCTTGACCACCTTACTTCCCCTGCATGCCTTAAGCCTGAAACAATGCTGGAGGTGGGTGTGGCCCTGTGCTGGAAACGGAGGGTTTCCCTGGGCGATCAGGCCTAAGGAAGAACGCATAAAATCCTGTGAAACCTACTGTGCTAATACCCTCGATTTAAATGATAAGGGTCCAAGTATGAAATGAGTTTGTTCCCCAGTTTTATGGCCCTTTAGCTATCTGACCCTGACTCAAAATAAGCCCTCAGAGTTCTTTGAATGTTATCTATTGTTTGGTCATTACTGCCTGACAATGATTGATGAGCTTTACTTATACACCCTGTATTCCTATGCAAATTAAACCCAATAAAAGCCGATTGAGGAACAGGTTCCTGGCCCTGCTCCTTTGAGAGATTGCCTACCTTTCCTCCCCAAGCAGATCATGTCTCGGTAGAATTATTCTCATCCATAACTCCATGGACACTGCATGCTGGGGTCCATGTCAAAAAACCTTTTTTGTAACTATATGAGGTGATAAATGCTAACTAAACTTACTGTGATAATCATTTCATAAGTCATTATGCTGTATGCCTTAAACATACATTCAACATAAATTTGTGCTGTATGTAATTATATCTCAATGAAACTGAAAAAAGAAAATGTAATATATATATCACAGAATGGAATGTTATTCATCTTTTAAAAAAAATGAAATCCAGCCACTTGCAACAGCATGAATCAACCCGAAGCACATTATGCTAAGTGAAATAAAGCAGACACGGAAAGACAAATACTGCATAATCTCACTATATGTGGAATCTCAAAAGTTGAACTCATTGAAGCAGAGTACAATGATGGTTGCCAGGGGCTGGAGTGTGGGGGAAAAGGAGGTATGTTGGTCAAGGGGTTCAAAATTTCAGATATGCGATATAAATAAGTTCTGGAGATATAATGTACAGTAATAGGACTATAATTAACTATACTGTATCGTATGCTTGACATTTGCTAAATGGGCGGACCTTAAATATTCTCACCCCCAAAATTGTATTTTATTTATTTATTTTTAGAGAGAGGGGAAGGGAAGGAGAAAGAGAGGGAGAGAAATATCAATGTCTGGTTGCCCCTCACGTGCTCCCCTACTGGAGACCTGACCTGCAACCCAGGCATTTGCCCTGACTGGAAATTGAACCGGCAACCCTTTCGTTCGCAGGCCCATGCTCAATCCACTGAGCTACGCCAGCCAGGGCCCAAAATTTTTTTAAAAAAGGACATGGTAACTGGAGCATTTGTGATCTTGCTCTCTGGCATATGTCACTAGTTTAGTTCAAATAAACTCACAGAATTAAAAAAAAAGAAAATGGTAACTGAGTCAATGGTAATATGCTTAATTAATGTTAATTAGTTTGATTGTAGTGAGTACTTCACAATGTATATGTATAATAAAGCATCAAATTATACATAATTATTTTTTATTTTTCAATGATAGTGGACATACAGTATTATATTAGTTTCAGGTGTACAGCCCAGTGATTATACATTATATAACTCTCTAAGTGATCATCCCAATAAATCTCATACCCATCTGACACCACACATAGTTATTAGAATAATACTGACTATATTTTCTATGCTGTACTATACCTTCCCATTGTTACAGAACAGATGGGGGCGGGGGGGCTGAACGATATGAAAGGACCCCTTTTTTCCCCCGGGGGTTCCTACCCCGTACCAGGTTCACTTTGCCCAGTGCCAAAGGAAAGACATAAAAGGAAAGGAATTATTATTTATTTAGAAGTTGTACAGACTACAGTTTTTTAGAATATGCATAAACACACACAGTCCTTCCCTCTCCTTCTGCTCTGTCTGGGGTACCGTATCTTAGGCAGGCTCCCGGCACCATCCACGTGGCAAAAAGGAGCACTTCCAAAGCCATGTGGTCCCAACAAGACAACCAAGCCGTGTGGGCCCAAAAAGAGACCCCAAATGGCTGCCCTGCCTGGGTTTAAATCCCAGAGCCAATCTTTCTCTGCAGCCTCATTTCCAGCTCCTCCCACAATTGGCCACAGCTGCCAGCATTCAGGGCAGGTGTGGCCCTGTGGTGTGGAGCCAATTATCTCCAAGCTCTTCTGGACCCCATTACAAATTCTCTTTGGGGCCCCCCCTCTTGGCTGTACCCTGTTACACCATGACTATTCTGTAACAACCAATTTATACTTAATCCCTTCACCTGTTGTACCCATCCTCCCAACACCTCTGCCATCTGGCAACCATGAAAATATTCTCCATCTCTGTGACTCCATTTCTGTTCTGCGTGTTTGTTTATTTTGTTTTTTAGATTCTCCGGTTGGTAGATTTGTATTTATTGCTATTTTATTGTTCTTTTACTGCACTATTTTTAATCTTTTTTCTTCTTAAAGAAGAGCATGTTTGTTTATTTATTTTAAAAGATTTTATTTTTTAGAGCAAGGGGAAGGGAGGAAGAAAGAGAGTGAGAGAAACATTGATGTGAGAGAGAAACATTGATCAGCTGCCTCTCATACACACCCCGACAGGGGACAGAACCTGCAACCCAGGCGTGTCCCCTGACTAGGATTTGAACCGGCAACATTTTGCTTTGTGGCACAATGCCCAACAAACTGAGCCACACCAGTCAGAGCTAAAGAACACCCTTTAACATGTCATGTAATACTGGTTTAGTGATGATGAATTCCTTTAACTCTTGCTTGTCTGGGAAGCTCTTTGTATGTCCTTTGATTCTAAATGAGAGCTCTAAATAGAGGAGCTGCTGGGCAGAGTAATCTTGATTGTAGGTCCTTGCTTTTCATCACTTTGAATATTCTTGTGAATCCATTCTGGCCTGCAAAGTTTCTGTTGAGAAACCAGCTGACAGTCTTATGGGAGCTCCCTTGTTACTAACTGCTTTACTCTTGCTGCTAAATATAAAGATTCTCTCTTTATCTTTAACCTTTGACATTTTTATTACGACATGTCTTGGTGTGGTCCTGTGTGGGTTCATCTTATTTGAGACTCTATGCGCTTCCTGGACTTGTATTTCTATTTCCTTCACCAGGTAGGGAAATTTTCTGTTGTCATTTTTTCAAATAGATTTTCTTTTTTTTTATTGTATTTTTTCCATTACCATTTGCCCCCCTTATACCCTCTTCCACCTCCACCCCTCTCCCAGCAATTGTCTGTCCATGAGCCCTTTTTCTTTCAAATAGGTTTTTAATTTCTTGTTCTGTTGCTTCTCCTTTTGGCACCCCCATAATGCTAATGTTACAATTTTTGAAGTTGTCCCAGAGGCTTCCTACATCATCTTCATTGTTTTTATTCCTTTTTTCTTCTTACTGTTCTGATTGGCTGTGTTTTTGCTTCATTATATTCCAGATTGCTGTTTTGAATCTTGGCTTCATCCATCTTACTGTTGATTTCCTGTAAATTATTCTTCATTTCAGTTAGTATATCCTGTATTTCTTACTGGTTCTTTTTTATGGTTTCTATATCCTTTTTTATGCTGTTGAAGTTTTCACTAAGTTCCCTGAGCATCCTTATAACCATTGTTTTGAACTCTGTATCTGATAGTTTGCTTGCCTCCATTCCATTTAGTTCTTTTTCTGGAAGTTTCTCCTATTCTCTCGTTTGGGACGTCCTCCCTCCCCCCACTCTGTGTTTTGGTTGCTTCTCTATGTTTGTTTCTATGTATTAGAACTGCTACGTCTCCCAGACTTGGCCAAGTGGCCTCGTGTTGCAGGTGTCCTATAGGATCACCTCCTGCAGCGTCCCCATTCGCCTGAGCTGAATGCTCCAGGGTCACCCCTGTGTGGTCTATGTGCACTGTCCTGTCATAGTTGAGCCTTGATTGCTGTCGACATTGGAAGGAATTAACCCCCAGGCTGATTGGCTGTGAGGACCAGCTGCAGCTACAGTGGAGTAGCTGTTGCGGAGGAGCTAACCCTATGGAGCAGAACTTGCTTCAGCGGGTCTATGCTGCTCACCCATTCTGCCCCTTGTGGGTGTCACTTGTGGAGGTGGTCGGGTTATAACCTGACCTTGTCTGAAGCTGTCCACCTGGTGTGCTTGCTTTGGGGTTTCCCAGGAAACCAGTTATATATATAATTATTTTAACTCAGGAAGTTAAAAATACCTTTATGAAATAAGATGATATTATTTTAACATCCTGAGTTAAAATAATATGCCATCTCATTTCATAAAGATATTTTTAATTTGAAAAAGAGAGAGACAGGCTAGTCTCTAAATAAAGGCCTAGCTAAGAAAGCAGAAAACATCAGCATGGTACCAAACACAATGCTAAAACACAGGTACTCCATAAATATTTGCCAATAACTATTACTTTGGACAAGTTGTCATTAGCTTTTTATGCCTCAGCTTTCCTCTCTTAAGTCAAAATGATAAGTTCTGCAAATTTCCGGTTACTTAAGCATTAATTGTTAACATGTTAGTGTTCGAAAGTGCCCTTTTCAGAGCCCACCATAAAACAGAACTATAAAGAACTATGTATGCTTTTTTTTAAAAAACAGAAACTAAAAGGAGTGAGGAAAGACATCAAATTTGTATTGTACCCTGAACAAAACATACTTGAAGGATCAATAAGGTTTGAAACTAAGAATCACATGATTGCAAACTTTGTAGAAGTCATGTGTCCTGGAAATGGTAAATGTAGTTTGTGATTTGAGGCACAGGAAGAAAATCAAAGTACTATCTCTGTTGAATGATGTCATCCACTCTAGAACTACTACTTTTCCCCTGCTACTTTAAAGCAGGTCATGGAGGAATTTTCAGCTACTGTAATTTCTTTAGCATGCCACCGAATGAGACTACTGACAATTCTGAGGGCAGACATCTCCAGGTTTCTATTATATGCATACCAAGTCATAAAAAAAAAGGAGTCTATTTTAAGAACTCTTTTTAGAAACCTTAAAAAGCCATCAATATCTTTAAAATAGTAAAAAAAAAAAAAACCCTCTTTGTCAACCAGAACTTTAACTATGCTTCTCTGCCCTTTCCATTGTGTCCAGGGCACATGCTGAAAATTGTAACCTTTGAATGGTAAAATGGATCAAACATATTTGATTGCTTAGGAAGGAGACTGTCCCCATCCAGCTGCTCCAAAGACAGAGGCAATCGATGTGTTGTAACATCTCTAGCTGATTCAGGCTGGGATATACTCTAGAATATAACGTGGCATTTGATGAAGAAAAAAGCGCCAGGCATCACTACTTTTCATTGCTTTTAGAGAGGAAGGGAGAGAAAAACATCAATGAGCATTGATTGGTTGCCTCCCGGACAACTCAGGACCACGCCCCAATTGGAGATCAAACCCACAGCCCAGGTATGGACACTGAATGGGAATCGAACTCACGCCCTTGCTGTAATGGGACAACACTCCAACCAACCGAGCCACACTGACTAGGTTGCTGAGTCCCATTTTTGTTGCTTTGTCATCAAAGCCTCAGTTAACAGTCCCATAAGAAGTCTTGCCTGTTGCTAGGAAACTCAATGAGCCCCTTCAAATAATTTTGTCAAGAAATGTGACCCCCTTCTCAACTACACAGAAATTGGCTGACTTTCCTCAAGAATAATCTTGAAGAGCTCGATTGAATTTCAGACAGGCATTTTATTTTTGTTATTGTTTTTGGAAAGAAAACAAAGCCCATTCTAAGAACAGCATGACAGAGCAAAGCTCATTCATGTCTTTTTTGGTAAATTACTGAGGTACGTTTTTAAATGTTGTTTAAGCTTGTTAGGAGATTGGAGAGAAATAACCAGGTAAACTGTCCAGTGTTGGGGGAAGTGCTTCCACAACTGAAGATTGGAGGTGGTCATGGAAGTGGGGCTGGGGGCTTTAATAAAGCTTTATCAATACCACTGTCGGCAGTAGTCTACAAAAACCAAGAAACACTACAAAAATCTTTTGAGAACTACCTACTCTGATCATCTTAAAAATTGTCACAAACGTTACAGATGACATATGTTGCTATGGCAAACATCGCCACCCCTTGGTGCCAGCTTCGCGATAAAAACAAACAGAGCCTTCATGAAATTTTCTTTTGAGCACCATTAAAGCTAACTTTTTGTTTTTGCCAAACAATTTATGTTTTTTTTTCAGAATTAAGCTTTAAGTTTTGTGTGAAGAAAGGAGGAAGACATAAATCTTAGTAAAGATTTTTAAAATGTTGTATAAGGAAAATCAATGTTCAGTGTAGTAAAATTAATTGTGTGTGAATGTTTTGGCGCATGCTTTATGCGCATTTTTCTGTGGAGAAGATCCACAGCTTTTATTTGGTTCACGGGAGGGTTTGCCACCACTTCCTCTGCATCAAAGTTTACGGATTACAATGTGGAGTGTCAGAATACTATTCAGGTCCCACAACTCTTTTTTTCAACTCCCCCAAACCTAGTTGTTATTAGCACTCCTTTGGTGTTTTTTAGTAACACTTTTAGTGTTGGCTGTATTTTTTAGGCTTATGTCTTATTTCTACAATACAGAATTTTAAGGGTAGAGAGATGCCTTTTCACCTAGTCTAATTGGCTCTACAAGGCAAATTTTGATTTGGTTTCTAGCTTAACTTTTTAAAATTCTCTTTTGGGACCAAATCATGCACTGATAACATTATCGGACTGATACATATACTGAGCAGGACAGCGTACTAATTTTGCATTTTTGAGAATTTGAATTACAGTGGCCACAGATTAAATCCCTAACAAACCAAACCATTTCTCTTCTGCGTACCTGATGTAAATTCAAAGTATTTTAACTTTGTAGTATATGTTTCTGTGCCAATAAAAGCAAATTCCCCTAGATTTTTGCCTGGATTTTCTCCGGCACCTGGAATTTTGCTTTGCACTTAGTAAATTCTCAATAAATATTTGTTGAATAAGGCAAACGTAACAATTTAATGACAGATGGGTTACCTGAAAAAATACGGGGCGTGCTGGAAGTCGTTCAGAGCCGTGAGCGCATGAAGCACAAGAGTGTATTCCTGTATTGTTATTTACTGATCGTTGTATTATTTTGCACAGAAACCTACGTCTGCGCCACCCTGAGATGAGGCTTTCTGCCTTTCCCTGCGTGGCACAGCGGTGGGGCAGTGCGAAGAGTGTCACAGTACCGGCTTTCCTGTTCCCTCTGCTACACCTGGCTTTCCTCCCTCCCTATTTAAGTTTTCAGTTGGAGAGTTTATTAGCAGGACATAAAATAGTCAGCTTTGAAAATTGTGACTGAAAGCTTTGTTACCCATTGACCCTATAAATTTTTTTGTAATATTTCTATACCGAGCTTTTTTTTTCTACATCAAAGACTTTTCTGTCTCTCCATCTAATCCCTCTCTGTGCAACAAACGAAGTAACCTAAGCTAATATTTATTGCACACTTACTACATGCCAGGCACTGTGTTGTGCACTTTACACTAATCTCATGTAATCCTTACAACAACCCTGTAAAGGAGACACTGTAATTATTCCCATTTTACAGATAAGGAAATGGGGCTTAGAGATGGGTAAGTATGTCGTCTAGTGTCGTTCCCCAAAAATGAAACTGGGATTTGCATCCTGGGAGTCTGAACTCAGAGCCAACACTGTTGAGCACGTCAGGTCCTTACACTTCAGGCTGAGGCATGATGATGGGAAGGGGCTGTCTTCCTCTGCTTCTGTTTTAACAAAGGCAGTATCATATTTTTCACCTGGCTAGTAGGAACTTTGGGGCACAAGCCGGTTTTTGTACCTTGCTGTCCATAGGCTTATTTTGTGTGTGCTTAATGTGCAAGTTTCATTCCTTAGCACTGCCTCATATTTTAGTGTGTGAAGTTGTTAATACAATGTGGGCTAGTGTTTGAGATTCAAGTGTTATACATCATTTTAATCTTTATTTTTCATTTTAATAGGATAAATTTCAGATATATTTCAGGATTACCATAAATATCCTTCTTATGATTTTAAAGAGTAAATGCCAAGTAGAGTTTTTCTAAAATTAGGATTTTCTAGTCAGCATAATATCAATAAAATTATTTCCTATTATTACTTTGGGGAATAATAAATTGAGAACCTGAAAACACTGTACTTTCATTTTCTCCTGCAGACTTTATATTATTGTTGAATATGTTTTTCTTACATGCATATTAAACTTATACATATATTATTTAGGTCTACATACATCATAAATACACAGTACAATATTATTATTTCAGATTAAAAACTCTATTTAAATAGAATTTTAATACATAGATCTTTACATATGAAACTAAGTCAATGCTCATTAAATAATGATGTTTTTTAGAGCTTGTCTTAAGTGTCTTGCATCCCTGGATAGTTTAAAGTTACCATTTTTAATAATAAAACAACAAGATAAACCCTCAAAAGAAGATACTCAAAGAGTCAAGTTCTGATACACACTATTTTAATAAAAATTAACTTCATGTCTATCAAAGAGAGTTTAAAAATGTTTAAATGTTTCAACACACACACACACACACACACACACACACACACACACACACACACTCATACCTGGAAGGTATTATAAGAAACTCTACATCTTTGTTATGAACTTTTAATTATAGCTCTGGTTCTTTCCTTACCATTGGTTTGACATTTGAAGGATTCTTTCAAAGTAGCTGTGTGATATTTTGCAGGAGAGCACGCCCTACTACACAGCCCCAAAACCTGCTGCAGTAGAGGAAATTCTATCTTTTTCCCATAGAACTCAAAAGAAGTTGGTGGAAAAGTCATTGCAATTGGCCTTTATTTGGTGGCCTGATCTCACAAACTACTAATACTAAACCTGCTTCTTCTATTCTCACCATCATCCCTGATGATGTTAAGTATGAAACATGTCATTGCATTAGACCTGTGAGGTTTGAAAGGGAGTTGGACATTGATGTCCAAAAGGTGTCTAATAAAAATACAATTTCTTGTTTTTAATCTATGGATACACACACACACACACACACACACACACACATACACACACACAGTATTTGATTTGCGCATTACATTTTATAGGCACATAGTGTCTATTAGCAATTGATTTAAAAGTAAGAATCTGGCATGCTGATCTGGCTTGCATAATCTGAGAAAGAGGCTTGACAGTGATATTATTCCTAACAAAAACAGCATGAATTCTAAGTAATTTTAAGACAGAGAACGTATGGCATTGTTCTTATATTCTCCACAGCACCCCAGCACAGTGCTACACATAGAGTAGGTGCTTAGTATAAATATGTAAATCAGCAGATCTCTGATAGACTCTGCTTTCTGGTGTGTTTCTTTTCATTTGTGTCTTGATTGATTTTTGAAAAAATTCTTCCAAAACATTAAATTTAAAACATTGGCGTCCTCATTATGATTCCATAAGACAGGAATTTCAAGTATTTCTGCGTTTTGTAGAGTGGCGCACATGTGGGGCAGGCCACTGCAGAGACCCACCCCGGCCTCCGTCCTGATGAACCACGTGGCTTTCACACGGCTGCGGTTTAGATCGGATTGAACTGTTCAAGGGCTTTTGTTGTTGTTGTTTCCTTTTGTCCTAATGCTATAGGTGAACTCAAGAATTTGAGCATATGAACTACTCAAATTATAGTGCCAGGTGCACTGTTATAAATATGTGCTCAATAAATACTGCATTTGATAACAGCGCTAAGGCTCACGGTATGAGATTTGCTCTATTGAATGTGACCTGTCACACTGTCTTCCTGCTGGGTTTCCAATGGATTCTTTTTTCTTATTTGGTATAATTCCATATTCTTTTTTCCCAACCTATCCAGATATGTTTTTTTTACCTTTATTGTATTTTTTCCATTACCCTTTCATCCCCTTACCACCTGTCCCCCAGCAATCACCACACTGTTGTTCATGTCCTTGAGTTCTTTTTCCTTTCTTCTTATTTTTGTTTGCTTCTTTGAATAACACTGACATCTAGGTTGCAGTTATCATAGTCATGATGAAAGCATTGAATTTTTTTCATCTTCTTTCCTGTTCTGGTTGCCGTGGAAATGAAGGTTAATATATTTACAGAGCCACCATGCATAGTTCACAGGTTGGGCAATGCACCACTCCAGGGGGTGTTATCCATATAGACTGTTATATAAATGAAGATTCCCCACTCCCCCATCATAATTTAGGTTCTCCCAGGAGCAGGCCCCAAGATAAGAACTGAGAGCGAGCATTCACTTGGAAAGTGGAGAAAATAATAGGGCAGGAAAGTGAGAAACTGATACCAGGAAGGAAGAGGGCTAACCAATTGTACATTATTATGTTAGCTGTTCCAGGGAGTGGCTGAGGCTTAATTCCATTGGGGAAACTGGGAAATAGTTCAAAATACAAACATCAGGATTTTCCCAACCAAGGGATGAGGAAGCTGTAGTATTTATATACCAACTCCTGAGATGAGTCATTGAATGAGAGCAGCTAGGGTGTGTGTGGGAGTGTTGATTCCTTGGCACTCTGGCCTGCTGGAAGCAAGGGCTGGGGCCTTCTGGGGTTCTGGGATGAAGTGCAGAGTGGAGGAAGGACAAATATTCCAGGGCGAATATGCAGACACTGGGAGTGGAAGTCAGTCAGAGTACAACAAAAGGCCAGGGCATCGCAGAGTCGGCTGCAATTCCCTAGAGTTGGGTATATTTAGCTCTTACAACAGCATGAGTGCATGTGTATAAATATGTATATATATATATATATGTCTGTCCAGAAAAAGACCAACCATTGTTAATATAACAAGAATGGTTTGCACGACATTGATGTAACCTGGTGCCAAGGAGAGTGGACTGGAATGCGCATATGTGAATAATGACAACTTCACTGTACTAGGCAGTGGGGGCAGTAGATGCCATTGAGTGGAGCATGTGTGCTGTGTAGCTGTTGCATTCAAAATGACTGAGCAAGTAGAGCAACGGATTTGCATCAAATTTTTCGTTAAGCTTGAACATTCCTCCGCGGAAATTATTTGGATGATTTAAGAAAGTTGCAGCTATGGGCAACTGGTGATTGGCAGCTTCATCATGACAATGCATTTGCTCATGCATCACGTCTCATGCTGGGTTTTTTGGCAAAATCAAATCATCCC